>CAOLHI010004960.1:0-90519 GCA_948474755.1 Ctenosaura bakeri | reverse complement strand
GACTGTAGAAATTAAAAGTTTGGTTAGGGATGAGAAGGAGATGTTTCATAGTTCTGTCTGTGTAGAATACTATGAAATTGTCCCTTGATCTTGGTCTGGATCTAGATTGGATTTAATTGTCCTGGGCAAATGTATCTTTTTTACTTTCTCTTCTCATTCTATCACATTCTGAATTAAAAAAAAAATTAGTTTAAATCTCAAACATTTGCATCCAGTTTATGGGATGAAGGGAAGCAAATGTTGTTAAGTTTTGGTCAAGTCACAAACTGAAGACAGTTCTCACTCGTCCCAGTTACATACAAACTGTAGTGAACGTATGAATAATCTTTATGGCACTGTGGCTTTATCTTTATCACTGCTACTGGTTGCACATGGAAAAAGGGAGGCTTAGAAGAAGGCTATGTTTTACCACTATACTGGTGGGAGGAAGGGAACAGTGTGGGATTATATTGATGCTGCCCTACCTAACCTTTCTGTGATTGTGTTCTGACAGCATGGAGCTATATCTGATGTGGCATTAAGCTGGTGTCAGCAACTGCCCTTTAAAGAGGCACCTGACAATGTGCAGTAGAAAACTTGAGTTAGAGATAGCTGTTGCAATCCTATTAAACTAGTTCAATAACTCAGAGGGTGTCCTAGGCCTAATATCCACCACAGTTATTTATATCAGGTTAATGCAGAAACTGGTAGCTCATCCTCAACCCCAAAGCAGCAGTTGATAAATTCAGATCACGAGAAATTATTTTTTTAAGAGTATTGCTTAATTAGCTTTGTTAGCCTACAGCATCATCAAACTGAACTACAATAATCTTTCTACATTCACTAGGGTTAGGGACACAGGACCCCCGTGAAAGTAGAAAAACTGTGAATAACTCTAGGCCCTCCCAAACCATAAAAAAGTAAGATCACTCTATTCAATCCACCATGGATTCCTTTGAGGCATCAGGGTTCCTTCACAAGACAGAACTGGTGGTTGGTGGGGCTTACTGCCACCCCCACTGCTGCCCCATACCATTTTTAAGAGGGTGTTACAAGTCTCAATTGAAGTTTCCCAGTCTCATGAGGCTTGCAGTCCCTATTAAAAATGGTATATGGAGGCAGCAGAGGTGACAGCAAATAATCCATGGATAATCAAATCTGCAAAAGTGAAACCCACAAATGTGGAGGACTGACTGTATTACAATGCCACAATCACCAAGTAATTTCTTTGACTGTCTGCAGGATTCTCTAACACTGTACTGCCAATAATCGTGGTTTAAACTCCAGATTAGCCATTAAAGCATATTTTAGAAAGCTCACCCTTCTAATGAAAGAAATAGATTGGTGTTGCATTGAAATGGCAAGATAATGTTGAACTGAAATATCAAGTTAAAGAATGTTGTCACTGATAACATATGATTTGCCAAATAGCACCAGCTGATAATGGTGACAAATATTTACTCTTTGTGAGTAGAACAACTGCTCATTACAAAACCAGCAACATGGCTTGTTCATTCAAGATGACGGAATCTATGATTTTTGAATACAAAGATGCTAATTTGGACTTTCCTCTCTTATAAATGACAATTTGATTTGATATGTTTGGAAATGTGGGCTATTTTCTTCGCTCGAAAACAAAAGCAAGTGTTCCCATAATCAATCTGTTACAATCTCAAAGAATCAACAATTCAGCACATGAACTTGTCACAATCTCGCGGTCACGACAACTATAATACATCACTTGAGTGATGCCTATGATGTTTGTGGGCTGGAAGGAAATAGGTTTTTGTATTGAAGGATGTGTTCAAATATAGAATGATATACTTTTCACCTTGGAAAACAAAAGAAGGGCAGAATACTTTATACTTTTTTTTTTGGCTTATGGAAACTTTGTTTAACCTTTGCATCTCAATTTTAGAAGCCATTTGCATTAGCCTAAGACTTTAGTGCTTATCTCCCTCCAATCAATACAAAATCAAGTGGCATAATTGTAGGACATTAGAAAATCAACAAGCCCAACAGGATTGTGTTAAGTGATGTGTGCTTGTAGCTGCAGCTAATACATTTCCTGCCCTTCAAAGATACAGGGTAAAATTGGAACTGTGTTAATTGAATAGAATGCCATTTCTGCAATTGTTGTGCATTGTGTTAACCAATAACATTGGATGGTTTTCAATGTTTCCTTCTAGCTGATTCAGACCATCAGTGCAGAAGATAAAGATGATCCTATGGAAGGCCATCATTTTTTCTTCTATTTGGCTGAGGAGGCCACAAACAGTTCTGGTTTTGCAGTCGAAGATAATCAAAGTAGGTGTCACATGCATAGTTTTTGAAATATTATCTCAAGGATAACATTGTCTCTCTAATTGGTAGATCCCACCATCTGTACAAAATCATTGTTTAGAGATACAAACTAAAGTACTCATGCAAGAGTCAATGTGAGTCACTCGATAGGAAAAATTCTGGATTTAGATTGTCTAATTTAAATTCCAGCTGGGCTGAAATATTGCCTCCCCCACTTTCCCTTATATTTCCATGGAGGTGGCCAGTGCCCTTTCACACCACACAGTTACAGCACTGTAACACTACTTGAGCTGACATGGCAACATCCTACAGTTTATAGTTTGGTAAAACCATAGAGTTCTCTGGCTGAGAATTCTAAATAAGCCTGCTTAAATGGAAATATCAGGATTCCAAAGGCAGTTAATGTTGAATCATAGCTCTATAACTGTATGGTGGGAAAAAGTCCCCAGAAGACACAATGAAAATGTTTGATGCTAACCTTTAAAGCCTTAAATCAGAGGTGGCCAACTATGGCCCTCCAGATTTTTCTAGCATGGCTTCCAACTCCTGTGTGTCCTAGTTAGCATGAACAATGGAAATGGATTGTGAGAGTTGGAGTCTAAAAGCATCCGGAAGGCTGCAGTTGCCCATTTCTTTCTTAACAGCTTGGAATCAGGTTATCTAACCAATTGATCTGCCCAATCAGTAAGGTCAACTTCAGAAGTTCAGCTCACATGTCCACCTGTAACAATGGTTAATTTAATGGATACCAAAGGTGGAGGGAGTCTAGAATTTCTATGTTTGTAAGGAAAAATCCATTCTGTAACTCCTGAGACTGCCCACAGAATGAAATGCATTTGAGAGAGGAGAAATGTTTCACAAAGCATGTATACAATTCAAAGATGTGGACAACTCAAATGCATACATTTGATAAATGAACCCAAACACACTTTACACAATGCATTTGGGAGGGGAAAAAAGCAAACACGTAGAGATTCCCATTCATGGGAAAAAGAATTTTGCAACTCTATAATGAAATGGGATAGAACAAGAAGACTAGTGGAACACTGAGAAACCCAAGGGAATAAGATTGACATTAATAGTTTTTCATGCCTCTAGTGGCACAAGAAACAAAACTTTCTTGGTATTGGTGTCCAAGTTTTAGACGATCCTCCGAAACAGATTATCTTTAGCTCCTTACCCACAGGCTTTCAGGTAACTCTTCCCCGCAAAATCCCATCTTTTTTGTTTTTTTCTTTTATCAGTTTGTCCTTGGATGTGCAGTTCTCAGGTGTGTTGACTCCATCCACTATTCCACTCATTTCTGATATTCAGCCCCTGTTTGATATTTCCCAAGGGAATAAAGAGATTCTTAATCGTTTAACTAGATTAGATAAATTTAAAGAGAATAGGGTTTAAACTAGCCATTAGCAATGTGAGCTAAATATAACCTCAAGTTTCAGAAGCAATAAATGAATACTCAGTGCTGAAGACCATGAATACAAGGGTGGCCTCTTGCATTCATTTATGTTAATTGGCTATTCAGACATACATAGTGGATCCTGTTGAAAACACAAAGCTGGACTTGGCAGAAGTTAGAGCAGGCCATAAGTTCTTATACTTCTAGACAGATTCTCATTTCAATATTACTTATCTGCTGTGATGGCACTCTGAAATTGTAATAAAAATACTTAGAACAAAATCTGAAAAACCCATTTTATCTCTTAATAATTGCTTTCTAAATATGTCAGGTTGTAGTAGTAATAACTTCCCCATTATCTGTTAAACTGCCAAATGGTGGGTGGTACTGGAAGAGAAAAGAGAAAGCTTATAATCTTATAAAAGCTTTTAATCTTATAAAAGATTGTATTTTTATTCAGTTCCAGTAAAACAAGGTAAAGACAAAGGAATAGTTCACCATTATTTAACTTTGTTTCTTGCTATCCATTGCATTGCTTCCATCAATACACTGATGACATCATATGAATGACTTTTCAGTGCTGCAGGGTTATGCAGCACTTGTATTGATCCCAAAGGCTGAGAAAGAATCATATGGGGGACACCAATCGAAAGTAATCTGAAGGGAAAACCTAAGTTCAAGAACTGACGAAATTGCAGGAAAGAAGACCACTTAAAGGCAGCCTTCTGAGACTTAGAAGAAGAGCAATTTCAAATTCAACTAAAGTATACATTGCTCATATTGACTTTGCTAATTATATGAGTGTTCTGGCTAGGTGCATAAATCAATACAGCTAACTTTTGGAAACTTGACTGTGTTCTAAATCAGGTGCTACTCCATTCCAATTTAGATAGCTTGGCCCATAATAACATACAGTTTTAGGCTAACCTCTCAAGTTAACCTCAGAGCAATCCTTTCCAAATATGGAAGCATATCTGGGCAGTGCACAATTTCCAAAAGTGCTAAAAAATATAGGGAGAATCAAGTGGACAGAGGTCCAGTTCTAGTTTTGAAGAAGTGGCATTTTGTTTTTACATTGGTCAGAGGGACATAGAGCAGTACTGCTCTCATACTCTTCTGGGGGCTTACAAGAAAAGGTATTCACTTTCTTTTTGGTGAGAGCAACAAAAACAATATGGCAGAACTGCACGCTACTCCATGACCAAATGTTGACCTCTCTAGACCCTCCATGGTGATATCTAACATGGCAGCTGTTATACAAAAACTTAAACTTATTTTTTTTTCCATTTGCCTTTTAGTGGTAAACATTTAAATGTAATCTTTCTCATTATAAATAAGATAATATGTTCCAAATGAATGTGAATTATGTTGTTGGACTTGATGTGACCTATAAGTGATTCACATATCTTGTTTTGGTTTTAGATAACACAGCCAGAATTGTTACCACTAGAAGTGGGTTCCATCATCGAGAGCAGCTTCTTTTTCCCTTGTCAATTCTAGTTGCTGACAATGGAACTCCACCCCTTACCAGCACCAACACTCTAACCGTCACTGTATGTGACTGTGATGAAGAAGTTAACATCCAATCATGCAGATATGGAGCTATTCTCTTTTCAATGGGCATCAGTGTACAAGCTTTAGTTGCTGTTGTGGCTTGCATATTAATAATATTAGGTAAGAAATTGTTGTCCCTTTCCTTTTATGTCATATATAGTTCTGGCATTTTGTTGATAGGAAAAGCTTGTGATTGGTTGATTAGAAGATAATGGCTTGGATCTAGATATTCATATCAGAAAATGGGAAGAATTAAAGTCAGGTTCCATCAGCCTTCTTCCACTGTTGGATATTTGGATCCAACACATTATATGTCAAACTAGTAGGCAGGTCAGCCGAGATGGGGGGCATACACAGTAGATACAGAGGTCTCAAGCTGAGACCTTAAATAAAACCTTCACTGTGTGCATACTCCATTTATTTATTTTCATGCACAGCACCCTGCTCACATACCTCATTTGCCTACTACTGCTTTGGAAGGAATGAGTTTCCGGAAATGACATGCTGCTTCCACATTTACATTCTTGGTGTGTCCACATTAGTCTGACACTACTTTGATACCACTTTAGCCATCTATAATTAGATACACATTTTGATAATTGCCATGGCTGCATCCTGTAGGATCCTGGGATTTGTAGTCTGGCAAAGTACTAAGAATTCTTTGCCACAGAGCTCTGGTGTTTTAGTTCAGGGGAGTGGACCAGAGGTCTCCAGCACAGAATTCTGAGTATCTCACCAAATTTCAAATCCTAGGATTTAGTAGGATAGAGCTGCAACAGTTAAAATGTTATCAAACTCATATAATTATATAGTGTGAATAAACCCACTCTGGAATCTGTTCACATAGCATGCTTACAAACAGCTAAATACTGGAATGTCTCCTCCCATCTAATCTATATAGTTTATGAGACTCAGAGTTTGTAATGGTATGAGCATCAGCGACTTTTACTTTTTTGTGGAGTTCTGTAATACTTACTAATTTTTTCCCTTTTCATTTCTTTCTTCACTAGTCTTTATTCTAGCAATTGTGGCCTTGAAACAGCAGACAAAGCCATCACTGTTTCTTGAGAAAGGAGAACCATTCAGAGAGAACATTGTTAAGTATGACGATGAAGGGGGTGGAGAGCAGGACACTGAGGCTTTTGATATCTCAGCACTGAGGACCCAACCTGTCTTGAGAGAACATAAACCTCGAAGAAATATCACAACACAGATCCAGAGCCTTTACAGGCAATCTCTACAGGTTGGCCCTGAGAGTGCTGTATTCCGGGAATTCATTGCACAGAAGCTAGAAGAAGCTAACTCCGATCCTGATGTTCCTCCTTATGATTCCCTTCAGACTTATGCTTTTGAAGGAACCGGGTCAATAGCTGGGTCTCTTAGTACACTAGCATCAAGTTTACCTGATTCAGATGAAAGTGAGTACTACCTACTTGAATTGGACACCCACTTCAAGCGAGCAGGAAGCATTCATGGTTCTGCAAAAAAAGTGAGGTTCTAGGATCTGCAAATAGTTACAAAATGGAAAACTTCTAAGACTTATCATGGGGGTAATTGCTTCAGCAGAGCATAGCTCTTATTGCATGAAAGTGGAAAAGGTGATCACAGTGAAGTTGATACATTTTTAAATTGAGTGCAAATCATATCAAATCTTATTATTTAAACAAAATTAATGGCCTTCATTTGCCAGAAATGTAATGGTAATTTGTACAGCTTATGCATATCATGCTGTAATAAGAGGCTACTTACTACCCTTAGAAGAAAAGATGCTGTGATGAGGAACTTGTGAGTCTATGCAAACTGGGTTGCAGGTAGCATTTCCTTGCTTTATCATGTATGCGGTGTGTTAAAAAAAGATGCCCTTACTTAAATGCTGATTTTTCAGATTACTGGAACCAGATTTTTGGTACCAGTAGACTATTGGTGGAAAAAGAAAGCGTATAATGTGTAAACCACAGAAAACCAAATGTGTGTGTCAATATTCTCCACAGTTCAAGCTTGCAAATATTTAAGAATCTGTTGACTACATATTCAGTAATATTCAAAACTGACAACTAAGCTGTGTATATTATGTTTTGTACCATAAATATAGTCGCATGGCATTCAGTACATTTTACTCTAGAAACCTGAGAAAACCTGGATGGAAACTTGGAAAGAGAAAAAGTGCATTGTTTTTCATCACAAAATTCTGGTTACTTTCAGATGAATCACAAGTTCAAGCATGACGATCTTTCCCCCCATTGCAGTTCAAAGACATATAGCCATGTTAGTCTGGATCAGTATGCAAAGAGATCTTGTAGCACATTTGACACTAAGGTCATTTCTGCACTACACTTTTATAGTGCTATTATTCCACTTTCAACATCCAATGGAAACCTGGGATTTGCAGTTGGGGGGGCATTTAGAATTGTCAGCCAAAGAGCTCTTTGGCTTCAGTAAACTACAAACCCCAGAATTCCACAGGATATTGAAAGTGGAATAATAGCAGTATCACAATGCAGTGCGGAAATGGCCTAACTAAGAGAAAGAATTTGGTAATATAAGCCTTCATAGATTTAAGTCTAGTTCATCAGATACATCACAGTTGTTCAGGTTTGTTTCACCTGAATTTGGTCAGATTCAGATATGCCCATCATTTGAGATTTGACCATTTAGGACTCTAAATATATGTTAGAAATGAAAATCTAATTATTGCCCAGGATCCAGGTTTAATTGCTATACTTCTGCTGGCATGAAGAAACGTCCCCTCCCCATTCCTTCTGTATGTCTCAGAATCTCTTTTGTAGGTTTGTCCAGCCCTTCAGAACAGATTTTGAAGGAATGGAACTACAGGTGGAGAGATGATTCAGTTCAGTTCCTTTTGATTCTGCAGGTACCCTTGGATCCTGGCCAATATAATTTGTCAGTGTTGAAACACAAAGTTCTGAAATAGCCAACACTTATTCATAATTAAATGTGACTTTTTATTAAACTATTTCGAAACACTTTAAACTCCCAAATGGTTCCTCACTAGCAGAAACTGAAAAAAAGAGTAAAAAATAGAGCAGGTTCAAGTGTGAATCAATATTCAGCTTAAATATGATAATCAACCATGTTCCATAAAACCAAATACCATTCAGGTTTGG
The DNA here is from genome assembly GCA_948474755.1 of Ctenosaura bakeri. Classification (NCBI taxonomy): domain Eukaryota; kingdom Metazoa; phylum Chordata; class Lepidosauria; order Squamata; family Iguanidae; genus Ctenosaura; species Ctenosaura bakeri. The sequence continues at coordinate 82,158 of CAOLHI010004960.1, read as the reverse complement.
GCATTTTCTTCTTTTATTAAGAGCTTAAAAGATGACTGATTTCCCAGCACAGATTTATTTTTTTATTATGGAATATAAAATTAGCCGCAGCACTCAATTTTATTGTCACAGTATTAGAGATCTTTAAAATGCTAAGCTGGTGGACATAAAACTTTATGTATAACATTAGATAATACGATAGTAAAACACTTTAATATTAATCCAGCTCTCAGAAAATGATCCTACTCCATTTCATCTCCCAGGAATCAAGCCCAGTTTCCAAATTAAATTCTCTTACTGGATTTTTTTGTTTGCACAATCTACAGTCAGTGTAAAATTGGCTCTCAACTATTATTCTCTGTCACTTTATCTCTATGGCTGATCAGCAAAAAATGCAGTGATCTGAAAGCCATCAGATTCATTCCCATGGCATCTGTTGAATAGAGAGCCCTGCTCCTTATTTATTTACCATCTTTCCATTAGGTGTTTATTTTGTATCCTCAGCATCATGTAATCAACTGAAAAATTTCAATAGCAGTGAAAGTTGGCATTGTGATAAGGAAAATCACCCAGTTAATTACTTTAAAAAAGAAAAAGAACACAGTTGAGAAATCAAAAGTGAAGCAAGAGCACAAAGGAAAAGCAAAATTGCAAGTATCAGAGCCTGTACTATTACTTGCTTGTTAGACAAAAAACAAACAAAAAAATTAGGCTAAATGGAAAGGAGCCAAAAGAGGAACACCGTGCCTGCCATTTTAAATATGCTTTATTGGAACTGGAAAAGGACTATATTGAAAGTCTAATTCAATTGCTTGCCTTGAAATAAAATAATGTTCATCTAAAGCATCTCTGACAGTTTGTACCCAGTCTTTTTCTTGAAAAACTACACCAGAAAGAATCCAGAGTACTTATTCTACACCTTTGTTTAGTAGTGAGTTTCTTAGATTCATCTGTATAACTTTTCTGGGACTGCTCCACTGGGACTTTTTAAGCCACTTGTGTGGGGTGTAGTTTGTGGGAGAAATGGTCATAAAAAAATAGGGAGACATTTCTCCAGGAAGTAAGGAAAAATATATTATGCTTTTCTATGACTAATAATAACTCTTGGATGGTGCAATTTAAATAAGGACAGTGGAACTGTGGCAAAGTGTTAATATCCCCTCCCCATAGCTTAGCCCTCAACCAGGTTCACCAATTAAGCCACCTACAGAGTTTTCAATCAAACCACCAAGCCAAATCCATCATCCATATAGAGTGCTGGATTCACACTGTCTAGGCCTAACCTACCTCATTGGATTGTGGTATGAGGATGAATGAAATAAAGATATATTATAACACTTGATTGACTAGCTGACATTTTCTGTACAAGTCTTTTAAAAACCAAGGTATGAAATGCAGAGACATATGTACACTTTTTCTCTCATAGGACTCTGATGAATAGATTTTGTGCATTTATATTTTAAAGCATGGACTATGGTCTTCACTCTGTAGTGAGGAAACATCAAAAGAAAGGCACAGAAATTCCATCTAATATGGTACTTTGAATTGTCAGGCACTGCTTCCTGTAAGTTTCACGTGCAAGTGTCAAAGTAAAAACAATGTAGTTTGGGAAACTCACCAGTATCATGGCAGTGGGGGCTAACTAGCAACTGCTGAAGCTGTCAGACCTCCCCAAAGTTGTAGAGCAAAACTCTCTGAATTGTCTCCAAGTACTTGAATTCCACCATGTGATAATTGGCAAATGCAAGGGGGGCCACAAATACCTTACAGCTATATTTAATAAGCACAACATCACTCATCTTTTTAAGCAGACTGGCTTGGAGTGAGAACCATTTTTTGGTTTCATAATCCTGTGAGGAGACAAAACATTGGTCAATGGAAAAATTAAACCAAGATAATTATTTGCCTGGAAATGTGTGTGGTTATTCCATTGTGCCCAAGAAGCTCTACTGTACACTGTTCACATAAGCAGCTGCACACCTGGAAAATAGTATCTATGTGCCTAAATATACATGAGTGTAGGCACCTCAGGTAACTGGGAATCCTTCATGATAAAATTATCCTAATCATATAAAGTATACATGAATTTACATTTTTGTGAGCATAGAGACCCTCTTCTTAGATTAGTCATAAATAAAATCCATCTATTTCAACTTTGCGACACTTGAATAGATATCCTGGGGTTTGGAGTTTAGTGAAGCACCAGAGTGCTTTGGCTGAGAATTCTAAGTATCCTACCCTAAACTGCAAATCCCAGTATTTCCTACGATGGGAGGGGCCATGGATTTTAAAGTGCAATTGTACTGCAATAATTATGTTGTGTGAACAGGTCCCCAATGACTGGTAATGAAATCTGGGTTCTATACAATCTTCTCTGCCCCTTCCCTGCCAAAGGCCATGAGGAGTCCTTGTGTGCCTTAGGGGTATAATTTTCCAGTGCAGCAAAAGATGCCTGTTTCAAACATCATGACATTCAGTCCTACTTCAGAACTCCACTTCTTTTACTTTTCTCACTGTCTCCACTACCCTTCATACGTATCCTCTGTATATATTTTTTAAAAAAACTAATGCATGAACTTCTTTGCCTTTTAGAATAAACAAATAAATTGACTCAATATGTGGTCAGAAGTTCATATATTCCTAGACTGTCAATGAGTTCCATAAAAAAACCCAAAATGTTAGCAAATGCATTTATATATTTGAAACACACACACATTCACTCACTCACTCACACACTATGCTTATAACATTAACATAGATATCTTTAGTCAATGATAGTGTGAATTCATTATTGAAGCCATTTGAAACACACACAAATATACAAACATGTAGAACTGTCACTCAGAAAAGGAAAAAGGAAGAAATCTGAAGGAAAGGACTTGAGAGATCTATTTCTTCCTGTTCTTGAACTTCTGCTCCCACATTTAAACAGTATTCACAGTCCATTACCACTGATTCTATCTGAACAATCCATATATTTCCCATGTACATCTCATCAGATAGCTGAACTTGCCCTCACAGCTCTTAACTTTAGACTATAAGAATAATAGCTACAGGATCATCTTCAATACACACCATGAAAGAGCTTGTCTTCAAATGAAACTATGTGGACAAATAAAATTCAAGCATGAGGTTTGGTTCACATTTATCCTCTTACATTGAGCATAGGCTCCCATCCTCTGCCAAAAATACACAAGCAATTGATTCTTGATAAATATGAAATAGTTCTTGATAAATATGGAGCAGATCTTCAATAGGTTGGCAACAGATGCTCCTCATTTTTCTAAGATTGGCGTCAGACAGTCAATCAAGTTATGTTACATATTTATGAAGAAGCGGGCACTTAAAGATATCAGTATATCAACCAGTGCAGCAACACACTGAACAAGGGAGAAACCTGTAATTTTGAAGACATATGAAAGTATGTAAAATTTACTGGCTAACTAGTGCTGATATGTAGTTAATGAGAATCTAGCACTGAACATCAGGAAAAGCAAAACAAAACCAATCAAACCTTCAAGGTAAGACAGACAGCGGCAAGATACTCTATATTCTTGGAGATTATACCTACCCAGTTTGTCAAGAGAATTGGAAAGTGGTTGAAGGATCATAAATAAATAAGATGATAAACCTCAATATATCAAATGGAGGAAAATGTTCCCTGGGGCAAAACAGGTTGCATGCTGCTTATAACATCTACTGTAATGATCTGGAAGAGGAGATAACTTTTTAATGGCATCTTCCAATGATAAAAATGGGATATGTTGTAACACCCAAGAAAGCTCAGATAAAATAGAAATGAAATAAGTTAGCCTTGATATATTGGCAAGAGTGTGTGTACAGAAAATAAAAATTCCTTTGGAAACGTGTATATTGTCATACATCCAATGCATGTGAAAAAGAAACTGAAAAAAAGAAAAGTATTCATTACAAGTGAGAAATAAATTTGGAAAAGGTTCATGGGATCACAGACTTCAGCAGGTCTGGATATTAACTAAATGCCATGTCATTGGCCTATCCTCCAGAATATACACTAGAAGTACCATCACAGGAAGAATTAGTAATCTAATATTACATACTGATGTTCTAGTATCATAATTTTCATCTGGTACATGGATTATTCAGGATGCAAGGGGCAGGAGTTAAAGTACACTACTGCTAGTCACTTGATTTGTATGTATTAGGCTTAACATCAATGAGTTGTTATGTGTGTCTCAGATGAATGTGCAGGCCTGAACACAGCTGTACACAAGCTTCATACTTCTTCAGTGTTCTGAAATGATTATCAGCTCAAAATGCACACTGCCTTTAGACAGTCCAAACTGGACAATATTTGCCACAGAGGAAGTCAACCCAAACTCCATGTTGCACCAAACTTCTAACTGCTTAGGAATGTAAAATCACCTAAGTGTATCATACAGCCTACTGCTTCCTTCAAATATCCTTTTGTAGTGTCACTGTGCGATTTACTTTTATGGGTTTACATTACGTGGATTAGAAATCCAGCTCTTTTAGACTATTTTTATATTTAAAAGAAAAGTAGCAGAAAACTTTGGCCATTTCCGCCCTGCATTGTTATAGTGCTATTATTGCACTTTCAACATCCTGTGGAATTCTGGGGTTTGTAGTTTACTGAGGCCAAAGAGCTCTCTGGCTGAGAATTCTAAATGGCGATCCTTAAACTGCATGCCCTGGAATTCCATAGGATGTTGAAAGTGCAATAATAACACTGTAATAGTGTAGTGCAGCAATGGCCTTCGTCAATAAAAAGAATGCCAGAAAATACAGTGTTCATTATTGTGTGTTAATGTCACTGAAGTTGCATTATTTTTATGGGAAACCTCTGCACTCGAAATTGAAGTAAAATGGCTGCTAAGACATTAAACACTGACAAAGAAATAATTTTACTACTCCACAAAGAGCTTTAAACAAAAACAAAAAAAAGGAACAAATTGCTCAGTAGAAATGTCCTAGTCTCTATCACATTTCAGCATACTCATGGGCCCTTTTCGCAAGTTACCCTTTTGCGCGATGGGGGAGGGCGTCTCGCGCGAAAAGCCTCATCCTAAACGCTGCCGCTTCCCCACTCCTTCGTACCGCAGGTCGCTTCCTGTTAGCGCGAGTGTCGCACGAGCGCCCCACCCCTTCCTTCTGCAGTGCAGTCTGGGAGTTGTAGGCTGCGCTGGGGGAAGGAAGCGCGACCGGGCCGCCTTGCCGATACACCGCACAGAGGTAAGTGTGCGAGGGTGCCGCGAGCATTGTGCAAGCGCGGGGCATTTTCGGCTTAAAGCTGAAAATCAAAAAATGCGTGCATGCCCCGCTTTAGCCTCGTGAGTGTTGCGCAAGGGGGAGTGTGTCATACGGAGCAACGCTCCCACTCACGCGATGCTCAAGGGGCACTCGCGCAAGAAAAAAAGAATGCGAAAAGGGCCATGGATAAAAAGGAGTTGAAACAAGAGTTGCCTATGTAATTAACTTGTACAGAAGAAAAGGGAGACCACTGTATTATTTAGCCAGTTTGGTGTAGTGGTTAAAATGATGGGCTAAGATGTTCAGTTATCTAAGTATAAATATAAGAGAGAGTAAAGATAAACTAGCTGGGAAATAAAAAAGGAAAGGTGTGCTTAATTGGCACAATAGTTCTCAATCATTCTGAGTGCAGTCCTTTGAATTTTGAGTAAGGTACCACACGCATGCCTCTATACTTGTTGGGATAGCTGTTAACAATGAACAGACGATGCCTGTTGTAAATGGTATTGTTTCTTCACAGATGAAATATAAATTAGGATGTCTCAATATAGCATAATATACATGATTGTTTACATATAAAGTGTTTATGAAACATCTGTAGAGTGTCATAAGAGACTATGTGAAACTGATGTTAGGTGTCTGGATCAGATGTCATTTCTCTCCAGGGGCAGTGTATAAGACTTGTATAAAGCTGGAGTTTTGTTTTGGTTTCGAGGGTTTTTCTGAAAAAGATGCTGAAGACAAATATAAGCCAAGATCCTGCATTGGGATATGTGCATGTATTATGTACCAATATTTCTATAACTACACCTCCTAATGCTACTGTTCCCTCCCCAAAAAAAGTCACTTTGTGAGCAGCACAACACACGCCTCCAACATGGACATTTTTATGTTGTCAGAGAGCAGAGGGATTAGCAAGGACACTATTTTTCTGTAGCTGGGTACACTGTGACAGGCATCTTCAGGGACTTCAAGGGATCCTTGCAAACTTTCTGCTGATGACCCCCTTGCCGCATATCTAGCCACAACAAAATTGTGCCCATGGAATGGAAATGACTATGTTGGGGGACGACAGGTTGCACTGCATACAAGGTGATTTAGAGAGGGGGATTTTAGTTGTTGCATGATCATAACATGACAGAATCTGAACCTACACAATAACTATAAAAGTAAGTTGTGATGGTGTAAGTTTGACTCACATCATTGTAATTGACTAACAAGATGCCAACCATAAAATCCACTGGGCATTATGATAAACTCCATCTTCTGGTGAAATAGAGAGAACTCCATAAGAAATAACCTGCAAATCCATCAAATAAAGAGATGAAGTGGGAAGCAAGGCTTGTTTCATTATTCTGCAACATTTCTTATTAGGCAGGACAGAATACTTCAATCAGTTTGCTTCGCAACAGAAGAAAAGACAATGCCTGTAATCTGGCATTTAGCAGATGCAGGTTTTGTTTGTTTGTTTGGGACAAATCATCCAATAACTGAATTGTCTCTAATCTAATTTTGGATTACAAGCCTAAGGTTCAAGTACCAGGTAGAGGAATCATCTTCAACATTTCAGAGACAATCCAGCACATTTTTTACCTTAACGCTGACAAATAGTACTCCTCTCATTCAAGCCAAACTGCATAGTATCTAAAACAAATGAAGTCAACTCATTTTGAAACATAAGAGGAACAATCTCATATATTCTTCTTTCTGTCTCCAGCAGTAAAGGAAAAAGAGAAAAGACCAAAAAAATTAAATAAGTAATGTTTGGCATAATAAGTACTGGTGATAAAATTCTGCCACCTAAGACAACCAGCTCATTTTGCCTATCAATTAAGACTGCCTGATTCCAGATAGTAAAGAGAATCTATATTACAGTTCAGGACTTTTGAAGAACATTGTGTGTTGCTATTTTCCTTCCCATTTTGTGGTGTTTTCCCTTTTATTTTCAAAGGAGTTAGAGAAGAAAATGATGATAATAATAATTAACAACAACAACAAATTAAAATATAATTAAAAATGTCTTAAAAGTTAATACATAAAGCCATTTAAAATACAAATATATTATATTTAAAATACATCACTCTTAAAATACATCATACTTAAAAATAGACTAGGTAGGTCTACCAGAAAAGATAGGTTTTTTGTTGTGTGTGTGTGTATGTGTGTGTGCTTAATTCAGACATCATATTTTGTTGTCAAATGTGTTCCAGCAGATCATTCCAGAGTATAGGGGCAGCTGATGAGAAGGTCCTCTGGGTGACTGCTGCCAGTCTAGTCCTGGCTGGCTTAAGTAAATGGCCCCTAGAGGACCTGGGTGTATGGGGCAGATTGTATGAGAGGAAGTGACTATGAATGTAACTTGGACCCAAACCATGTAGGGCTTTAAAGGTAATAACCAACATTTTGTACTTTGCCCAGAAACCAGTGAAGTGATACTTTGCCCAGCCAGTGAAGTGATTTTAATGTTGGTGTGATATGTTCACTCTTTTCTATACCTGTAACCAATCTGGCTGCCATATTTTGGACCAGCTGGATTTGCCAAACTTGGTACAGAAGTATCCCAATGTGCAGCACATTGCAGAAGTCCAACCTTGAGGTTACCAGCACATGCACCACAATCTTTAGGTCTTCCAATTTGAGGAAGGGGCACAGTTGGCATATCTGCCAAAGCTGATAAGAAGCACTCCTGACCATCGCATCTGAGTTGACATTTGGAGAGACAGATCCAGAAGCATTCCCAAGCTGTGAACACAGTCTTTCAGAGGGATTGTGACCCTGTCCAGAATAGGACCCTTAATGGTAAGCACCTCAATCTTGCCTGAATTCACTTTCACTTTTGTTTTTCTTCATCCAGGCCATTATTGTACTTCTCAAGAGAGATACTGAAGGAATTGGAAATGTTACGTGTACACAGTTGTATACATTTTATTTACTGTATACCTTATTTATACAGTTTGAAAGTTATTTATTTTCACAGAATGTGATAAAACATCCTATGTCTTAATAATTGATCTACCTGCTTGGCCCATCCACAGAGCAAACTTACTATTTTAGAGACACAAACAATAAAGAGGCTTGAATAAAATGTTGTGTGACCTGTGTTAGTCCGTTGGAATCAGCTTGCATGCACATCACCAATTTGGAAAAAGAATGCGGGGAAATGAGGACCCCTAAAACATAAAGAAAACTGTCCAATCACAAAAAGCAAGTATCAAAAGATAAGGAGTCTCACCAGTATATATGGACAGGTGACCAATATAATATTTATTTGTGTGTCTGCTTGTTTGGTTAGTTTATGCACTGCTTTTCTTCTTCTACAGAATTCAAGCAATTTAAACTTACAAGCAATTTAAAACTAGACTGTGTTTTTGTGTGCCTTCAAGTCATTTCTGACTTATGGTGACCCTAAGGAAGACCTATTAAGGTGTTTTTTGTTTTTGTTTTTTTTCTTGGGGGACTAAAAGGGTGTCATGCTCCTAAGGTCACTCAGTGGGTCTCCATGGCTGAGTGGGGAATTAAGCCTTGGTAGTCCAAGCTGCTTCTCAAAAAACTTGGTACAGTTGTTAAAAAATGTATAAAAGCTAAATAAAAAGAAATGAACAACAGTTTGCTTAAAAATTATATCCATATAAAACACAATTTAAACATAGCATAATTCTGTTAAAAGCTCTATCTACCACATCACCCATAAGCCAAAGTCCTGTCTGAATAAAAACCTTTTGGCCTGCCAGTGCAAGGAAAAGAGAGAGTGGACCAACTGAACCTCTTGTGTGAAGGAACTCTATAATCCAGGAGCAGCCCCTGAGAAGGCTCTCTCCTGTGTCCTTGCCAAACATGATTATGAAGGTGGGGTGACCAAGAGAAAGCCTTCCACTGAAGATTTTAAAATTTGGGCAAGCAGGGAGAGATATACAGGGGGATATAATCTTTCAGACTGTCTGAACCCAAGCAGTATAAAAGTCATGACCAGCACATATGCTGCTTGGAACTCAACTAATATTTTATTGGTTCACCTTATCAGCATTCAAATATAAAAATATAAAACACCATGACACACAACTTCATGGGGCTGGTGACCACTTTCAGGTTCAGCAGCTGTTTGAGGGCCATACATCTAAAATAGATTTGACCTAAGCTGAATGGATGGATCTTAGCAGACTTTTTAAATGAAATAAATAAAAATAGATTATTATTTATGCTTACATTATTATTAAGTAAAATTTCAATGTTAAAAAATAGATAATTTCCCATTCGTGGCCAACAAATGAAATTCCTCCACCACACTTTAGTAATTAGTACTTGTAAAGACTATTTATATTGTTATTATTCACAAATAAAATTCTATGCAATTGTTATCATGACATGAAATCCCTCTATTCGTTTTTTACTTATCTCTCTCCCCTTTCCCTGAAATACATTTGCGTGCACACACACACGCGCACACACACAGCAACTTAAACATACTTAAATTTACTTAAACAATGGGATAGTCAATATCATAGTCAGTATCATACTTTTTTCCCCATTGAGTATTGCACATTTAATGGTCTGCCACAAAAGTTTGCTGGCAAACTTTGATGTTTTAGGGAAGGGATTGGGAATCACTGGGCATGCTGGGGTCCATAAAATGAATACTTTGTTATGATTAATCACATCAGTCCAGCCCATCTTGCTTCTTTTTAAAACGCTTGAATGAACATATTGGTTTCCTCTACTGGATAGACAAGTGGCAATCTGCATTTCCATTTTAGTGCCTCTCCTGTGCATCCTTCTAAGTACATCAAAAATAAGACTGGACAGCCTACCACTAAATCTGTAAGCATGTTTAGGTACTGGGGTCAACATAACTCAAGATATGGTCTGACAAGTACAGATGAAAGAAGTTAATCAGCCATGTCATTAAATGTGGAATACCTCTATCTTCATTCTAGCATTTTCCCGAGACCATTAGATTAGTGTAAAGCAATTGCACTGAGCTTTGATTTTGATTTTTTTATATATATAAATATATATATATATAGAAATGCTGCACTTGCAGTAATTTTTAGTTGCTGACAAGAATAGTTTTGCCATCTATTTAAGCAGTTCTGCACTAAGGACATTAGGAACGAGTACTTAGTGAGAATTACCTCACAAGCAGCTTTTGCTAAGTACATGATTATATAGATCCTTTCATGCTCCTGTATTAGGTTAAATTCTGATTACTGTGTTTCTTTCCTTTCTTTGCAGCTTAAAGTGGTTTTTGTGGGTCCAGGCCTTAGCATGTAAAGCACAGAAGTGCTACAGCGGAGTCTTCTTTACAGATCACAGAGCTTATGGGAGGAAATCCTGATTTCCAGTCACAGCTTCATATTGTGATTAACTTTTCAGTGGCAGTCAGATAGAATGTTTCATAAAGGGCTTTAATAAACTTATGTCTGTTAGAGGAACACTTCTGCCGAAAAGATTGAGATTTCTGGATTTTTTCTCATAATGCATTCATGTTTCTCTGAACTCCAAAGACTCTGCTACTTTGTCATCTAAAAATACGGGGGAAACTGTCTCTTGTCTGCATTTTAGACATTTGACTGTCACACCTATCCTAATTTGCCAGTATTCTGCTGGCATCACTGCAGCTCTATTGCTAGGCAACCCTACATATTGCCCTTTAAAAAAAAAAGGAGCCCCAGATTTGTTGTTTTTATTAATTGTCAGTTTCCTTCTTCATTTAAATTATTGCAACAGACTTCTAAAAAACAAATTAAAATTAACTAACATTAAAGACAGGTAACCATAAGCACTGTGCCATCAAGTCTGCAGTCCTAAAGCCATTTCTTTATGACTAGGCTCAATTTAACTAAACAAGACTTACTTCTAAGTAGAAATATAATACGATTATACTATTGACAATGGTCTGGATCCACTTTTAAGGACATACAACTGGGTTGGGGGGATTCCATCTCTCACCCAGGCCCCTGAACATACTACACAAAAAATTGGGAGAACCTGCTGAATGGTGTGATAGGATAGAATAGCCATTCCCACTTACTCATTATAGTGCTATTATTCCACTTTCAACATCCTGTGGAATTCTGGGGTTTCTGGTTTATTGAAGCCAAAGAACTCTCTGGCTGAGAATTCTAATGCCCCTCCCTAAATTACAAACCCCAGGATTCCATAAGTCATTGAAAGTGGAATAATAGCTCTATAACAATATGTAAGCCCCCTAACACACCTAAAAACCATGTCCTGAGGATCCTAATTATTTTATATCAAACACAGTGAGCCATAGAGATATACTGGAAGGACACATAGGCAGGAGAGCTGAGTAGCTGTTTTCTGTCACATCCCGGGTAAATCTGACAAATGGCTCACATGCCACTTAAATGAATTGAGATCGTTTTCCCCCAGCTGAAGACTTCTGGATTGGTATAGTATTAAATCAAACCCTTTGTCTCTCTCTCAATCTTTCTTAATTTTCATCTCTTTCTAACTTTCTATAGTCTTGTATGCTTATTGTAGTGAGTGAAGCTGAGTGATTGTATGGACTTTCACTTTCTATAGTCTTGTATGCTTGTTGTAGTGAGTGCAGCTGAGTGATTGTAGGGACTTTTACTTCTATGTCAATAAAATATTTACATTTGAACGATTTGTGTGATTTTTGACTGGGCCTGACCCCATAAACATTGAGTTAAAAAGATCCTAAGTACCCTGTCCTCTTTGCATAGCTAAAGAAGTGCTCAGAGCTAAATTTTTCCCCACAAGAGACAATTTTGAAAGCTTTTGGGAATCCTCAAAATGTTGAAATGTTGCATTTTGTATTTTAAGTCTATTACGGGTACAGTTTTTCATGATTGTATGCCACTTTGAAATCTCCACTGTAAGCTGTCTGTAAACACTGATGAATAACAGGAATAATGATACTACAAACCATAATAATGAGTCAAGATGTAAATAAATTTCAGGAATCAGAGCACTGGGCATGGCCATGTGATTCCCCACATGAGTATTGTACAGATAAACCATTCTAGTTTCCCTTTTTTCACTCCTGAACTTTTTCTCAGTGTCCACTCTGGTTCCAGACATCCTTGTTAGGAGATGCAGGCAGACTTCTTTCCTGCTGGGATTCTTCTAGCTATTAATATCTTTCTATTCAGACAGGCCTCTGGTATCTAAACTGGGTTACTGCTGAGTGGAAGATTAAGTGGTGGTGACTCTGTTTTTAATTCATGTATCTTTAATTCTTGTCAAATAATTGCCTGCATTTTTTGTTTTTTATTAAATCACCATTAAACATTTGAGTTGCATTTGTTGGGAAGGAGGTAGGACAAAAATTTAATGATTAATGATTAATGATTAAATTTTGAAAACACCCTGCCATTAAATATAAATACCATAATGTTTCTATGGTTGTTTCTGTGCCTCATCAAATGCAGACTGGGAGACTTACACCTTTTCCACATGTTACCTTATCGCGGAGGTGGGGCGTGCCATTCACACAAGCAGGTTCTGGTGCGAGGCGCTCTCTTCGCTGCTCCTTCGTCCTGCAGCTGGCTTCATGGTCGCACGACTGCCCCGCCACCTCCTTCCGCAGTGCAACCTGGGAGCTGTAGCCTGCGCTGGGGGAGGAAGCGCGACCGGCATGCCTGGGACAATGTACCACAGCACAGGTACGTGCATGCAGGCCCCGGGAGCCTTGCGCGACCACACACCATTTTCGGCTTGAAGCCGAAAATGAAAAGGTGTGTGCACGGTTCACATTAGGCTCGTGAGCATCACGTAAATGGGAGTGCACTGTATGGACCGCCACTCCCATTTACTCCCATTTGCTCAAGGGGCCCTCTCGCAAAAGAAACTGCATGCGAAAAGAGGTTTATAGTGCTATTATTCCATTTTCAACATCCTATGGAAGCCTGAGGTTTACAGTGTAGGGAGTGGCATTTAGCATTCTCAGCCAGAGAGTTCTTTGGCCTCAGTAAAACTACAAAGCCCAGAATTCCACAGGATATTGAAAGTGGAATAATAACACTATAACTATGTAGTGCAGAAAGACTCTGCATGTGCGTGCGGGGGAGGGGGAGATAGGGAACAGGTTTTATATTTTACTCTGGTAATGAAGGGGTAGTTTGTTTGTTTTTTGGAAACATCCAGTCAACTCATATAGAGTGATGTATTAAGATCTCAGAAGGATGACCATTGTGATTAGGCAGGTATATTTATTTATTTGATTTATATCCTGCTTTACACCCAAATAAGACTCAAAACAGCTTGGCCCTGCAGTACATGACCAAAAGAGAACCCAGCCTAACTCAAGTAATTTTTTTTTTAAAAAAAAAAATGGGTCCTTTGTTTGTTTTGCAACTTTAATTTGCTTCTGACTTACAGGGATGTTAAAGTGAACCTACCATGGCATTTTCTTGGCAAGGTTTGTTCACAGCATTTCCCATTGCCTTCCACTATGGCAAGAGAAAAAAAATAGTACTCATAGCTTTTTCCCACCATGTCAACAGAATAGCCAACTGCTACATGATCAACATTTTTGTGAAATTTTCATATTTGAAAAATAAATGCAGCAATGTGCAAAAAAGAAAAAAGAAAAACCTACAATGAATCACACACAATATGTTTGTTTGTTTTACTAGCAAAATCCATTGGTGAGTTAGACAAAAGGAGTTTTTTTAGGAAAAAAAATACAGAACATGAAATATCATCAAAATTGTGGGAAAAAATAGCTTAGAATCACCCCATAGGGAGAAAATATTTGATTTTTGAAACTGTTACATGTAAGAATGAAATAAGAAAATATTTACCTCCCCACTTACTATCCATGAACAATTCCTAGCTGTGCTATGCTTTTGGGACCAAACAGTAGGTCACAGAATCATCCGTCCTTCCTCTACTTTCATTTAAAACAAACAAACAATGGGAAACATGTTTTTTTCTCTGGGATAAGTCACGCATTTGCAAGGTTAAAAAGTGTATAGAACGCAAGCTGTTCGTCTGACTTTATCCATTAGTGTACAGTGACTGCTTAGATATTCTTTAAATGGAGTACACATAATAATTGGTTTCCATGATTTCATAGCATAAAAGTAAATCAAGCATCTTTTAGAGGAGATAGTTTAGAACCAGTTTGAACATCACCATGCAGACTACTACAACAGGCAAGATTTTCCAGAACAATTCATTTTCTCTACTTCCCTTAGCTTTCTTAACAAAAGAATCAAAAACCTGCTTTTGTAGTTTGATTTTTATATATATATATATAAGAGAGAGAGAGAGGGGGGGGGGAGAGATAGTACGCAATATGTGGATTTGCATCAGATGATCCCCAATTTAGTACCACATTATAATAAATGAGTCAAAATATATTTCTCAATGCCTATCTTATTTCTCTTTTCAAAAAAAAAAAAAACAGCACTGGAATGGAGTGTTAAAAACAAACCTTCTATCGAGGACTAAAAACAAAATGCAGGTGCAGTCAGGGGCATTTCTCACTTGGCTTCTGCCTTTGACCAAAAATTAAACTGGTAAAATGGGAAGGAGTCAGCCAGATAATATGAAAAAGAGATCTCAAAACTTATGCTGGTTTAGTATCATGGAAGCCAGTGAGATGACAACAGTTAGACTTAGGCCTTTTCCGCACTAGCCTGTTATAGTGCTATTATTCCACTTTCAACATCCTATGGAATCCTGGGGTTTGCAGTTTACAGAGGGGCCTTTGAGGTCCCTCCCTAAACTGCAAACCCCAGGATTCCATAGGATGTTGAAGGTGGCATAATAGCACCATAACAGGCTAGTGTAGAAATGACCTTAGTTAAGTTGTCACAGTGCCTATTAATTTCCTCATGCTGTGAAGTCATTCACTCATATCATTGTGAAAATGTTGCTTTTCTTAGGTGCTAGTGTATTCTTTTTTGTTAATGAACCAGAGGTTTACATATATAACCTTGAACACTGTTTCTATTGTCAACCACTATTCTTCAATTGCCTCCGTGGCAGCCTGTATGACTTTGAAATAACCTATGCTTGCCTCTTGTAGCTAAATTTCTCCAATGATATTCTCCACTACTACAGCTCGCTTGAATCAACATTATCAGCAGCATAATTAACATAATGCAAGCTGGTTCATAAGATAAAAATCTTCTTTGTGTACTAGCCAGAGGCCAACAGTAACATTTCCCAAGGGGGAAAAATATGTAAACCTATGTAAACCATAGCATGCTTAATATTAGTAATAATTTTCCATTAAAAAACAACAACAACCCAAAAGCCAAAATGGATCTAAAAGGCGTCCTTTTTAAAAAATAAAATCCATATATTTTATGGGTTTAAAACTGCAAGAGAGAAGATGTCTTTAAATAAAAAGCAGTGGGCTACATTCTCAGTACTTTTCTATGGAACCTGAAAGGTAATTGTCTAATATGCATTCTTAGATAAGTGAAAGATGAGGTGGGAAAGAATGGAAGAGGTAGCCAACAGGCCAAGCTGAGCTATACAGTGCTGTGTAGAATGCATTTTACAGCACTGCCTGACCTTTCTCTATTCCTCTTCATATATCAGGGTTAGAGCATCAAGAGAAGAGAAGGGACAGGAAATAACATGGAACGTGGAAACACTTGGCATATAACCTTTACTCTGCCCATAGTAGCTTCAAGGTGCTACAAAGCAGAACTGGGGCCATTTCAAAACTGCAAACCCCAGGATTCCAGAGGATGTTGAAAGTGGAATAATAGCACTATAACAGTATAGTGCAGAAATGGGCTGGATAGTGGCATGGAATTTCTTTTTGCCCTATTCATTTTCATTATTTGTCCCATTAGTAATTTGCAAGAATCATTTTGTTTGTTTGTTTATCCATTTCATTAGTCACTTTGTATTTTTGATTGCTTTTTTTTTCCTATTCACCATCCACGAGTCTTCTTTTATTCATGCTATCTTTATACTTATCATGTATTTATTATTGCTGCTGCCTATTGTGGTAGTGCCAACAGCATTGATAGCTGATGGCTACGATTTTATTTTCCTAAAGAATTTTACTCAACTCTGCTATCCTGGAATTTACTGGAACATATTTTAGACATTGTGGTGAAATAAAGAAGTAGCTGCCAAAATGAGCTCCATTTTGGAATTGCCAGAGAGAACTTGCCCTTTTCCTTTGGAATGGTTCTGAACATGAGTAATTGTTATCCATTCCATTCCTTGTGGGATGAATGAAAATTGAACCAAAATTTATTGTTTGATTTCTTCCTGAAACAAATGCACAACCCTATAGATGAAGAAACTCACTGTGCAAGTTTCCATTAGGTAATGAAAAGCTGCAGTCCCTTTCTAGAATCCGATCTAGGAAATGAGGAAAATATTGTCAGATTATCCCTGAAGCTTACTAACAGTGACAGATGAGGCAATGTCTTTTATACAGTAGGGAAAGAGTGATGGAAGGTTATCCAGCTTGTTGTATTCTATGATACAAAACAAAAAGGTCCATGGGTCTGTTCTACTTTACAGGTTTTAGTTCTTAGAAAGTCTTAGTCCTTGTTTGTTTGATCTTGAATGCCTGGACAACTAGTTTGAATTTAAATTTAAACTTACTACCTACACCTCATTTTAAGAAGGATGTAGACAATTTAGAGAAAGTTCAGAGAAGGGCAACAAGGATGATAAGAGGTATGGAGAACAAAATCTATGAGAGGAGTCAAAGGAGTTGGGCATGTTCAACATGGTGAAGAGAAGATTGAGGGGAGATGTGATTACACTCTTTAAATACCTCAAAGACTGCCACAAAAAGGGGTGTGCAGCTTTGTTTTTTTCTGCCTCAGATAGTAGAACTAGGCCTATCATTTTAAGTTACAGAAGGGAAGATTATGATTGAAGATTAGAAGTAACTTCTTGACAGTGAGAGCACATTGGCAATGGAACCAATTGCCTAGAGGAGTGCTGAGGTCTCCTTCTCTGGATGTTTTCAAAAGAGACTGGACAGTGACTTGCTCGGAATGTCCTGGCTGAAGGTCCTTCACTTAGCAGGAAGTTGGATCTGATGGTTCATAAGGCCCCTTTCAACTCTATAGCCCTTTTTGCACGGGCTTTCTGTCGCGCGAGAGCTCCCTGAGCCTCGCGGGAGTGGGAGCGTCGCTCTGCACGACACACTCCCACTTCCGCCGCGCTCACGGGGCTGCAGCGGTGCGATCGCGGGTTTTTTGATTTTCGCCTCAAAGCAAAAATCACCCGCGCTCGCGCAACGCTCCCGGCGCCCACACGCACTTACCTCCTGTGCAGAGTGTCGGGGAGGTGGCCGGGTCGAGCTTCCTTCCCTCCGCCCCTGCGGAAGGAAGGGGCGGGGCGCTAGCGCGACGGACGAGACAGCCTCCTGCTTCACGCAGGGGGGCGGACGCGACAGTCTCCTGCTCCGCACGGGGGAGGGCGGCTCGCGCGAGAAGCCTTCTCCGGGAGGCTGCCGCTTCCCCCTCCTTCCTTTGCCTGCGGAAGGAAGGAGAGGGGAAGCAGCAGCCTCCCAGAGAAGGCTTCTCGCGTGAGCCACCCTCCCCCACTCGCGCAAGAAGCCTCAATGCGAAAAGGACCTATGATTCTATGTGAGTAAATATGCCAATATGCACACATTTTCATGGTTGCTAGATTTTTTTTTTTAAAAAAAAAAATCACTGTTCTCAAGTAATTGGAGCTAGAGGTTTCATTTTAGATTAGAGGATAATTTAGCACCATTATGCTTTAGGTGATCTGATGAGACACGGACATAGGGGAAGAGAGAGGTTGCATGTGGGTGCTTTCTACAATATCTTATAGTTCAATTCTATTTTTGTTCTAATTTCTTTTTCTAATTATCTTATTTTCTGTAACATAATAGGAACTTGGGCCAGAATTCTAAGCATGCTAAACTAAGAACCTCTCTTGTCCCTGCCCAAACTTAACAGAAACATCTTTCACCTACACTCCAATCACCATCAGAATGGACTCTGTTCTCCCCATACAAGTTGATGCTCAGAAAAGTTGGTTGGATGGGAGTGACAATTGTGACACTATTATCATGATCATATCTCCCATACACACCTTCAAAAACAAAAAGAAAACCTTTACTGGGCTTCAGGAGAAGGATGTGAATGACTTTTTTTGTCAGGTTTCAGGGAGTTGGACCAGCAGAGGCTACTTAGTTAAGTATACTCAACATATTTACGCAGCTGATACAGGATTCTGACCTTGAGTTCTTGAGAAAGGTATATAAACTCATATAGGAAAAAGACAAGCCAAATGGTGGCAGGAAGAAAGTGATGGATCAAGCAAGGTGGCGTAAGTGTCGCAATTTACTTTTTTCTCCACTGTTCCACCATCACGTCTACAAATCTGAACAAGGTCAATTGATAACCTTTTTATTGAAACATAAAGAGGAACAAGTGAGAGAAGTCAGAACGAGAAGCAAAGGCCAAGAAATGAAAAGGTTAAACAAACGAATCAAGAAATCAAGAAATTATATAAATTTAAAATCCTAGAAAGTGACTTGACTTTCATGAAACAGTTTTGCATTATGATTTTGGAATAGATTTTACTCTGACCCAGACAGTTTGTTTTTGATAGATAAAGTGAGATGTAACACACACATGCGTGCATGCACACACACACACACACACACACACTTTTGCATAACCATTTTATCCCACAACTAATTCCTTGCCATATCTCTTGTACTAGCTGAAGAATTCTTTTGGGACATCAGTTCAAGCTTTATTGCCCTTTTTTCCTATTCCAATTCAGAAGTTGAGTGCTAGTAACAGAACAATTTTTCAAACATTTTCCACACAGGGATGACTGCAAATTGCAAATTGCCTCTCCTGCTTGCTTCTTGCAGTATATGTACCCATAGGTGGGATCCACCTCATACTTAGCTCACTGTACCTCTGTATGCAAGATCTTGTAAGCTGCTTATTATTCAGGTAGTGGAGGCAGATGGAACAGCTCAGCTCTAGCCCTCAACTTCTAACCTGACAGGCCTCCCCAAAGGATTAGGCCAATGCAGAGTACATGCACAGCAGGTGTTTATTAGTTTCATTTCTCAACGGCAGCCTTCTTCCTTGCTGAACTGCAAGCTGCAGGGGATTAAAAAAAATAGCTTGCAATCAGCAGTGGTTCACTGAACGGAACAGGTTTCTTCCAATGATTGGTAAAGCAAGGGAAAGGGGAATCCTAATGTTTTCCATGATCTGACATTACAAAGAAGAAGCAGGGAATTCTGGGGCTCTTAGTTCAACACCACAATGTGTGGTGGTTGCTTAGTAGCTAACTCTAGTGGATTGTGACTTCCACTGCAATGGACTGGTGCATCAACTGTGGGTTTTAATGTAAGTTTTAAACAAATTATCCACTGGGCTGAATCCGTGCCCTGAATTAAGATTAGTCCTTTGGATAGCTCCCTTAAAGTTCAGATTAATATCTGTTGTGGTGATACTGCCTCACTGGCACAGAAACTACCAGGTGTCACTGCTGGCTAGCATTGCTTTTCTTGGGCTGATAATGTCATGAGCTTCCAGGGTCATCTCTCCCATATACTTCAGTGATTCATTCAGGATCATATAAGACCATGAATGGGAATGAAAGCAGGAATTGGAGGCTAATGTTCCACCAGCCCTTTAAAAACATGGTCCTAGTATGACCTGTGAATTATCTGAGCTTTTCTTCAAACAGCAAAATGCCCTGAGCCCAAGGGAATGCAATAAAATGATACATATGGATGTTGCTGCACAAGCGTTTTCCATATTTGATCAGAACCATCAGTAGTCTGTTCATGGCAGAAATGTCTTGTCATGATCATGACTAACTTTATTTATATCTTACCTTCTCTCACCCCAAAACTGAGACTCAAGGGGGTTTTCAAATTAAAACAAATACAATTAGTTCTACAAAATGTTCATGTTAAAATGTAATTAAATTGCTAATAGCATTACAATTTAAAGCATACAAATAAAAATAACAAAAAACAATTTAACAATTTAAAACAATTTAAAAACAATAAAATTCATAGTGGTACAGCATCCTATTAAAATCCCTTTCTTTGAAAATATTAAGATTTTGAAAGCAAATGCAATAAAAACAAAGATTTCACTGGCTCGTAAATAGCTGGTTAGAAAGGGTAGGAGAGACCCAGTGTGACATCGTGGTTTGAGTGCTAGATAAGGACTATGAAGACCACGGTCGAAACCTGTGACCGGGCTGTACACCCCTACAGTTTAATATGGTTTAATTAGCAAAATATGATTTAATTGGCAAAACATATTAATGGGCATTGATATAAAATATACTCTGCTATGGCTGTATGGCTGGCCCCTCCCTGAACTGCAAACCCCAGGATTCCATAGGATGTTGAAAGTGGAATGATAGTGCTATAACAGTCTAGTGCAGAAATGGCCATAGTCAGGAAATCACCAGGAAACTCCTGAAATAATAGGCTTGCAGTTAGCCTTAATGATTCAGTCCTATAGACAATAGGGTCTAGAAGACTCCCACAAGACAGCTGATGGTCTTAGCTCCTTTTCCTCTGCCCAAGCAAAACTTTCCTTTCTCCTCAAACTTGTCCGACAAGTATTGAACTATCAGTATGGCCATTAGCTCTTTGTCACTTAACGGTAAGACTGTTAGTCCATTCCGGACCTCATTGTCCTCTCCGTGATCTCTGTTATTTACTCAGCTGGAAAGCCATTAACATTCTAGCCCTCAAAGCAGAAATCAGGCAGTTAAACCCCTGTTTCTGGCCAGTCATCTTGCAGTACATTGATTACTGGTTGCCACTCTGATTGCCAGTTATTTTACTGTCCTTCGACTTGTCTCTAAGCCATATAACTGCTTCTTTATTACTCTTCTGGATTGGTAAATATCACCCACTTTGCTCTGCAATCTCACTATCTAAAACTTTCCTCCCTTTTCCTTCAATTACCCTTGTGTGATTGTGTGACTGCTTGGATCTTGTGTGTGTGACTGCAATTCCCTAATAAAACACCATTAAGCTTACTTTTGGATCTCTAGCTGGTTCTCCCCTGCATAAGTACTGGTAAACATAGATGTAAAAGATCTTGTAAGGTTAACCCCCCCTCCTTTTGCAGGCCTCCTCTTTGAGCTAATAATTTCCCTGTTTCACAGAAGTACTAGCTTTGTGAGTAGACCCCTGAATCACCCACATTTTGGGGTAAGAAATCCTTGCTTGCCAAAGGAAACCCACCGGGTGACACTGGGCAAGTCACACTCTTTCCGCCTCAGTGGAAGGCAGTAACAAACCTTCTGTAAAGAGACTTTGCCAGGAAAACCCTGTGATAGGTTCATCTTGATTTTGTCATAAGTTGGAAACAACTTGAAGGCAGAAAGCGAGAACAAGCAAGGACAAGGTCATATTAGACCTAAGAAAGGAATACCTGAGCCTCTCCATCAAAACAACAGAGCTGCTGCTGCTGCTGCTGCCACCACCTAAAATTAGGGACTAAGAACTCTGTAAGTTGTCACTGGTATCTTTTCAAAATAACATCAAGTTTTTCCATCCTATGTATGAAGAACTGTGCAAATATTGATTTAGTTTTCTGTCAAAAAAGAAAAGAAAAGAAAGAAAGTAAGTAAGTTGAGAATCACAATAATCTTTCACAGGCCAAATTCAAGAGATACATCTATAAACAGTAGGAAAAGGACTGTCTTGTACCTGCTTAACACGAATTTGTAGAAGATGACAAGCCTCTCGGGGGGCGGGGGGGAGATAATGACAACCTTAATTCAGTACCACAAATTAATGCAAATTAATTAAAATAGTACCATTTGAGAATTGAGGACTTGGCCTGGATGGGAAAATCTGTTGTTTCTTAATTTCCTCCATAGTCAGATATTTGAAATATCAAATTTATTAAGATATTTTGTGGAATTTTGGAAAATTCTTCAAACTGCCCCCATAGAAACCAAATAAAGTTCTCACCAGTTTCAGTTTGCTATACAGCTAGCCAAACAGTCTGGAAGAGATGTTGGGACTGTCTGCACTACACTGATATAGTGTTATTATTCCACTTTGAACATCCTGTGGAATTCTGAGGTTTGTAGTTTACTGAGGCCAAAGAGCTCTCTGATTGAGAATTCTAAAGGCCTTTCCCTAAACTGCAAGCCCCAGGATTCCATAGGATGTTGAAAGTGGAATAATAGCACTATAACAGTGTACAGTGGAAAGGCCTGTTGGTAAAGGTGAACAGTTTCAACAGACATTGCTGCCTGTTAGTGCTTTCTCTATTTCAAGCCTATGAGTTTACACCTGCAAATTTTGAACAGGTGGTAGTTTTGATGCAATCTGAAGTGCTTTTCTAAGAGTGTATTTCTATCCAGTAGCTGCTCTCTGTTTTAATTCTTCTCTGGAAGCTTAAATACTAAACACATTTAACCACAATGTTTTATTCATGAGAGAACAGGTTGGTGATTTTCTGAACCCTTGGATGAACCACAGACAATTGGTATCCCTGCTTACAATTTGGTGTCCAGATAGGGCCTTCTGCTTCAACAAAATGAAAGCAAATTTGCCATGTTCACCAGTGACAGACCCTTTTGTAGAAGAACTTATGTGCTAATAAGAAACTCAGGTGTTCAGTTAATAACTACCGGTATGTATCGAAAACAGAGCTAATTGGAAACCTGAAGGAGATAACTTTCCTCTTTCTAAGAAATGGGGAGGGGGAATATCAAGGGGAAAAATACGTAAGAAGCAAGCAAGAAAATGGGCAGAGTTCAGAAGTAGCCAGAGTCTCTCAAGTAGCCATCTTTTTGCAAATCCAGGCCCTTTTCGCACGGGCCTTTGCTCGCGCGACAGCCCCGTGAGCCTCGCGGGAGTGGGAGCGTCGCTCCGCACGACGCACTCCCACTTCCGCCCGGCTCACGGGGCTGAAGCGGCGCGAGCGCGGGTTTTTTTATTTTCGCGTCCAAGCGCAACGCTCCCGGCGCCCACCCGCACTTACCTTTCGTGCGGAGCCTCCGGGAGCCGGCCGGGTCGCGCTTCCTTCCCTCTGCCCCTGCGGAAGGAAGGAGCGGGGTGGGGAGCTAGCGCGACGGATGTGATGCCCGCTTCGCGCACGCACGCGGGGGGAGGAATCCGGTGCGCGCGGGGGGAGGAATCCAGCACGTGCGGGGGGAGGAATCCGGCGCGACGCCACCCGCTTCACGCGCGCACACGCGGGGGGATCCGGCGCGAGGTCTCCCGCTTCGCACGGGGGAGAGGGCGGCTTGCGCGGCAAGCCTCCTTCGGTGCCGCTTCCCCGCTCGTTCCTTCGCCTGCGGAAGGAAGGAGGGGGAAGCGGCAGCCTCCCGGAGGAGCCTTCTTGTGCTTGCCGGCCTCCCCCGCTTGCGCTAGAAGCCTCAGTACGAAAAGGGCCCCAGTCATTAGTCCCAGCTTCAGCTGATCAACCCATTGAATCAATGGAACATACATATGTGTGATAGATCAAGTTCCCATCAATTCAATGGAACTTTTCTACTCAATGAGACTACTCGATGGGATTAACAATTGGCTTTAGCCCTTGAAATGTGCACATTTCCATGTATACTTTTCAAATGTGGACTTTTGTGCATATATATAATATGTCCACAGCCATCTGTCAGTGTGCAGATTTCAGAGCAGAAACTGTGACTGCACTACCCTATCAACAGTTCAGGAAATTCAAACCAGGCAAAGTCTGCAAAAAATATCTATTACAGGAGGTTCCTCACATATACCAAATACAAATATATGTATACAGTACATTTATTGGCTCACCTTCTACCATTGTTTCCTCCCTTGGTGTCTTGGGCTTTTTGAACATGAAATCATATTGGGAGTTGTTGTACAGAAAATGGCCCAATTTGCCTTAAAAACATTGGTGGAAAGGGGCCACTGTTTCAGTGGCACTAAATGTACACAGAAGTATTAAATTTCTAGTCCCAGGAAGTTCATAAAGGTGAAGATTTGGTTACCTTGAAGTCAGTAAAGGAGTTGTTAGGAGTTATAAAAGAAGTGGGACTTCACTGAGATGGTGTCAACATTTCCACAAAAACTAAATTATAGAAAACCATATAAATATAAACAGACGTATATTTAAGGTCAAGTCCAACTATAAGGGAAAGAGCTATCCAGTGCTCAAAACATTCCCTTCACTATTTAGTAAATGTTTTGTGGTCATTTGTAGGAATAGAAAGTGCATTTCACAAGACTGTTCTCTGAAAATGGCAAAGTAATAACTATCTTCAAGCACTGATAAAGTGGCTATTTTATTTCTGTTTGCTTGCCAAGTGACCTCAAAATGATGAAAAATAATCATTCAAGTTTTCATCCTGATCTTTAATAATACTAGACTGGGGTTTCTTTTCTCTTCTTCCCATTACATAACCTCATGCCAAACATTTACAGAGCTCTTGCTTACTACCAGTCTAGCGAAAGAAAAAAAGAAGAAGAAAAATTACAGGGTTTATGTACACATAAAGATGGTTGGGGGAAAAAATCTACTAAACCATTATTTTCAAAATACAGTAATCATCACAACTCATAAGAGTTCTTATTAATCTTTAATGTCTTTCTGTTTATTATGTTCTTTCTGAGTTTGCTCTATAAATATTATTAGTTAAATCCCAAAATAATCACTTTTTTTGTCATTCCTTGTTTATGTCTAACTTCATGTATTTATATTTGCCTTTATTGAACATATGGAGCTAAGTCAATTCTCCTATATAATGCCTAGGTTTGTTTTTACACATACACTTCCCTCCCAAAAAAATTACTTCTCCCACTAAGAATCTTCTTACTAAGAGTGAAAAAATAACTAATTGTGAAATCCTATTCATCCATACTCAGAAAAACAATTCACTGAGACTTATGTCACTGTAAGTGAATGACAGACCAAATTGCTTAAACATTCCTGTTGCCTGCATTACTCAAAGACGCATAGGGTTAAATCCCATTGTTAGTCCAAATTAATGTGAATCACTGGGGACTTTGTAAGTCAAATTTATAAGTTTTGCTGACTTGGTAAAATTAGTCTTATACTTTCACTTGTTTACTTGCCTTACAGTTTCGTCTAATCAACTACTGCATTCATTCTAATGAGGACAAGAAAGTGGATTCGGGCTCTAAAGATACATTTCCTTACTTTCTCTGTGTTATGTATTAATCATTTCTTAGGTATGCATATTTGTCTTCTGTATGTCTCTCTCTGTGGTATTTTGTGGAGATTTCTTTTTTCTTTTATATGAAATATAGCACAATTCGTATGCTATATTGTATTACGGGCTGAGTGTCCTCTACCTGAAATAGTTGAGGCCAGAGGTATTTGGGATCTCTGATATTTTTCAGATTTTAGAATATTTGCATACAAATAATTAGTGTGTGTGTGTGTGTGTGTGTATACATGCATACGTACATGGGGTCTACTTTTTTTTTCACTTCTCTCAGTTGGCACTTTGTCTGCTTGCTTTGGGCCATGTGCACGTGCGTGCACTATTAGAAAAGTCAGCTTAGATGGAAAAATGGTACAAACCAAAAGAGAGACTTTGCAAGCAGCACCTGTGCAGTCCCAAACAAATCTCTATAATTGCCTCATATTACCTACAGGAAGAAGACTGGGTTCTACTTATGACAGTGGATGTAGCAATAGAGCTGTCCTAGCAACCAAGAGGATTTAAATTGATTGGTTGTTGACTATGGAACCCAGGCTAGCCAGAGGGAGGGGATAGATGGAAGGACAAAGCCTAACTGAAAAATAATTGAAAAACAGGAGTTTTAGAGGAACAGTTTAGAGACAGATCCATCTGAGTGTTTGATGAAAGAGGAAGGGGAGTGTGAAAGAGAGTAAAAAAAGTTGGGGGAAGTGTTTGCTGGGTTAGAGATGCATGTGTTTTGCTGTTTGCTAATCTTTAATTTGCCGACTACTATTTTCCTTGTCAGTTTATTCAATAAAGATTTTGTTATATTTTTGTAAAGAGCAGATGCATGTTATATTTTTGTTATATTTTTGTAAAGAGTAGATGCATAAAGTGCATCTTTGATCTGGATTGGTTATACACACTACCACCAGTGACATAGTCATTGGAATACAATCATATACACTTTGCCCTGTATTTACAAGGGTGTGGATTTGGAAAGCAGTAGAGAGATATAAATGTTGAAAGGAAGCCAGTGGGTGGCAAAAATATAGAAGGGTGCTGCTTCTCTAGGAAGGGAAAATTCAGAGCAGACCTGATTGTCATAACGCTGGCTTTGCCCAGAACTCCAAGGTTTGACACTGCTTTTCAAAAGTTTCAGAATTTGTTTATTTATTTATTGTATTTCTAGGCCCCCTTTCTCTCAGACTTGACACCCAAGCTGCTTCCAATAATAAGTACACATTTAAAACATTGAAAACATTCCAAACAGTTAAAAAAGCATTTTGGATTTTGCACTTTCAGATAACAGATATTCAACCAGTATAAGAACAATCATATATAAGATGTTCTTCAGGAATAAAAAAAAGACTATATATTTCAATTTACTGGAATTTTAACCAAACTAAGAAGGCTAACCTCATGTAAATGACACCAGAGCAACATCATCCAGAAATACAACATCATCTATAAATATTGCTCAAAAATTCTCTCATAGCCTCTCAACCTACTTTCCACACTACCTGATCATAAATGGCAGTCTTCCTTAGGGGAAACTATTGAAAACTGTGGCATTTAATTTAGCAGCTATATTCAAAAGTGAATTATGCATACAGTTTTAGTTCAAAGTGAATCTGGAATTTCATTGAGAAAGATGCTTATGATACTGAGCAGATGCTTGGCTGGCGTGCCCACATTCATACATTGCCCATTGTTCCAAATGAGATCTGTGGGAAATTACTTTGGAGAGCTAGCTGCTGAAGTCTATAAAGGCCATTTCCTATGCCATGAAGATTTAGAGGGGAAAAAAATGGAAGGGAAAAAGAAAGTAGCCAGATGACATTGCAGAACCACAAACAGGGACTGAAATGCTTCATGAAAAAAAAAGGGGAGTGATTATTTCAGACCAATAGAAGCCAGGGAAGAGAAAGAAGCAGGTGGTGGTGTGTTACAAATGTGTAATAAACAGGTTCCTTGGAATTAAAGAAGAACAGTTAAAAGGGGGAGAAGTAGGAATGAGAGGGTCAGAACAAAAGAAAAAATGTTTAATCTCTTGTAATAAATGTACTTGGGTGTGTATATATTGGTTTTGCATGTATTTAATGTGCTAAATGTATTGATTGATACTCTCAGATCTGGTTCTAATTTGTTATCCTTTTTTTCATTTACTTTTTGCAAATAGCACACTGAAGCTCACCAACGTATTTCAATGGTTTTCTGTTTTCTGTTTTCTCTTTCTTCAGATGCAGTTCTAAGAATGAATATGATACAGAGAGGGAGAGGCCCTTTTCGCACTGTACTTTTTTGCACGAGGGGGGGGTGTTTTGCATGAAAAGCCTCCTCCGGGACGCCGCCGCTTCCCTCATTCCTTCCGCAGGTGCTTCCTGCTGGTGCGTCCGTTGTGCTAGCGCCCCGCCCCTTCCTTCCGCAGGGCACCATGGGAGCTGTAGGCTTCATGGGGGGAAGGAAGCACGACCTGGCTGCCTCGCGACACTCCGCACAGCAGTTAAGTGCGCATGGATGCCGCGAGCATTGCGCGAGCGTGGGTGATTTTTGGCTTCAAGTCAAAAATCAAAAAATACGCTCGGGCGCTGCATCAGCCTCGTGAGCACCGCGCAAGTGGGGGTGCTTCGTGCGGTACGACGCCCCCATGTGCGCGGCGCTCAAGGGGCGCTCACGTGAGAAAAAATTAATGTGAAAAGGGTCAGAGAGAGAGAGAGAGAGACTTATACAATGTGACTGTAGCATCATTCATATCATAGAAATGGGTGTTGCATTACTGAAGTTTTTCAATACTGCTGTACCAAGCTGGGATGGAAAAATCCTCCATCCTCAATCTTTTATTACTTCTAGTTGAATGTGCTAAGGAATTAACTAGTGAATAACATCCTAATTATCTTGTAGTTTACTTGTCTTGTGACTTGTATAATTGGTTTTGAAGTTCATCCAAATTCTAAGGAGGGATTTGCAGATGTAACAGTTTTGAAATTCTTTATCTAATTTGGCTTTGTTATATCAAACATATATGTGCCATACCAAATCATAGATCTGCCCCCTCAAGAATCAGAGTTCTTGCATTTTGTATTGTGAGTCAATCAGATGTCCATGTGAGTACACTAGCATAGTGTAGCTTCAACTCTGGCAAGTTGTAGCCCCCACATTTCTTTCTTTCTTTTCTTTTTCTTTTCTTTTTTCTTTTTCTTTTTTTGGTATGTCTGTCAAGTATTTCCAACTTATTCCTGGTTTCTTGGTTTCCCATATGAATTTTGACAGTTCTTTTTGCCAGTTTTGGAAAGTTTTGTCATTAGTTATTATTGCCAAATTCTTAAATAGGAAGGTCTTTTTGTTAATATTTTCACCACCACCATTCTTCCAACAAGTGATAGGGTACTGTAGACCATATTTCTAGATTCTGATTTATTTCTTTCTGTACCTATACTTAATTGTTTTTAAAAAGATTTGTGTTTGTTTGGTAATCCAGATTCCCAAATGTCTTAACTTCTCTTCCAATTTAAGACCGGATTTATCTATTAACTCTTTTTCTTCATTGTTTCTCACATTTTTTGTTAGGATTGCCATTTTTACCTTATTAATTTTTAATCCTCCTACCTCACCAAATTCTGTCAATTCATTCAACAGTTTATCTATGCTCTCAAGTGGGTTTTATAAAAAAATTGCCAAATCATCCATGAATGCCATAAGTTTATCTATCTAGTCTTTTATTTTTACACCTTTTATTTCTGGATCAAATTGAATATTTCTGTTAAGTACTTCTAATATGATAATAAATAATACTGGGGAGAGAGGACACCCTTGAAGAATTCCTTTCCTTATTTCCAAGTATTTTGCTTTCTTGTCATTAATAATTATCTGTGCCTGTTGATGTGAATAAATTGTTTCAATCCAGTTGATAAAATTTTCTCCAAAATTATTTTGTTCAGTAGTTCCGACACGAAAGACCAACTCACCTTATCAAAGGCTTTCTCTGCATCTAAAAATTGCATAGCTCATTTCTTTTCATTGTGTTTTTCAAAATAGTCTATTGCATTTTGAACAGCCCTGGTGTTATTTCTCAGCAGTCTTTTCAGAGGAAAGCCATTCTGGTGTTGTTACCTGCAGAATTTTCTAGTCTCTAAGCTAGTATACTGTGAACATTTTGTAATCTGTATTAAGTAATGAAATAGATCTATAATCCATGATTAGGTCTATTCATGAGTTTGGGATTGCTTCTCACTGTATCTGGTTTAAGTTTTTTGTTTTGTTTTGTTTTTAATGGTAAAAGCAAATCTTCTTCAAACATTTTATAGCATAGCACTGTGAACTCATCTGGACCTGGAGCTTTTGAAGTTTTTAACTTTTTAATTGTTTTAGATATTTCAAATGGTAATATAGGAGATCCAAAAATTTTGTTTTCTTCATTTATAATCTTTAATAGATCTTATCTTTCTAAATATGATAGTGTGATTATATGTACAATTAAATCAACATATTTTTGTTAGATGTATATCAATCTGTATAGATCTGTTAAAAAAAAGGCATTTCTATAAAAATTATCTTGATGCAATTACCGAGACAGTCAAGCATGATCAAAATTAACCACTTGATTAACTCACTCAATAAGTAATTCATTAGTTTTTCATTCTAATATGGCCTAACTAACTAGGTTCCATTATTAACAGAGAGGTTAATCCTATACTTAATGAATAAATCATTTTTAAGTCATTCAGATTTGTTAGGGGGTGAGATGATGCCAGATTCAGTGAAGCAGATGGACAGTGGCACCATAGCTAACATTTGTTAGTACTGCATAGAAGGAACAGTCATTAAACCCCTTTTGAGTGTCTTTTACCATGAAAGCCCTATGATGAGACAATCCAAAATGAAACAAGAGTTAGTGCCAGAAGATAAATCTCCAGTAATAGATGGCATCCAATTAGCTGTTACTTTAAAAAGTGGGGGACATTGAGGTCCGCCAACAGTGACAGCATCTCCTTAGGATTTGGAGAACTATTAGTTCAAGGTAGCCTGCAAGAAGAGGGTAATGGCAAGACCTTTTCCCCTGTGTATACCAGTACTAACTACAGAAATGACTCCAATTAAAACTTTAAAGAGTATTTTAATGGAAATTAAACACATATGAAGTCAAGCAATCTCAAGGCCATTGAAGGGGAAAGTGAGAAAGACTGAATAGAAAGTGATTGGGTGGAAAGGTGATATTTACCAGTCCTGAAGCAGATCAAAGCTGAGTGGCTCAAACAAGAGTCTGATGTAGTACAGAGGAACGGAAAACTGGGGGGACCACATGCAGCACTGCGCCCAACATGCTGCAAATTACCTGGGCTGGAGTACTCAGAAAAACACTCAGAAAGTGTTTTTATTAACTGGTGGACAAAATATGACGTGAGTACTAAGTAAGTAACATAGTGATCACAGCATGCTGTATATAGCTGATGATTTTTACTTTTGATATTGGAGGTGAAGAATTGGTAGTTTTATTAGAGTAGTGAAATAGTACACTAAATGTACATTTTTAAAAGAAATTAACAATGTGATGTGGACTCCCCAATTACTATGGGCATTTATGCCCTACTCTGTTATAGGCCCTTTCCACACGGGGGTATTAAAACGGTGTAGCGCAACCTCTGACGGAGGTCGTCCACACCGTAAAATGGATTGGGGAAGAGTACTTTAGTGTAATTCCACACCCCAATCTGCGCTAGGGCGACCGGAAATGGTGGCGCCACGTGCTTTTTAAAAACCACTTTTCATGTGGTTTTTAAAAGGCATGGGGCGTGTAGCTGCGTGCAGCCGTGTCGCAGCGCCTGGTGTAGATTTGCAGGTGCACGCAAAGGCGTGCCTGCAGATCTGCCGGGGGTGGGCTTTCCGGCTGGCAAGCTTCTCCGGTTGGTGGAGAGCCTCCGCCAGCCGGCAGTCACCATTTTGGGTGCCACAGGAAGCCGCGGGACGCCGACGGGTGTGGAGCAGTGAAAATGCGCTGCTCCACGCGGCGATGGACTTACCTAGATGCAGGTAAGGTCCATCCTAGCACGTTTTCTCCCGTTTTTTCCTCCGTGTGTGGAAAGGGCCTGTATTATTATTCCACTTTCAACATCTTGTGGAATGCTGGGGTTTGTAGTTTACTGAGGCCAAAGAGCTCCCTGGGTGAGAATTCTAAATGTGCCTCCCTAAACTGTAAAGCCCAGCATTCCACAGGATATTAAAAGTGGAATAATAGCACTATAGCAGTTTAGGGCAGAAATGCTTTATAATATACACACTATCCCTTAACAAAGCTGAGCCAACAGCCTCTACTTCTAAAATGCTGAGAAAAACTAGCTCCACAATAAATGCAGAATGCAAACAAAAATTACCAAAACAATAGCAACAACAACAACAGGAGTATAAATTGTGGATTTTATTCACTAAAAAATGATTCTGAGCTGTGATCTTGTAGTAGTCTTTCCTCTTCAAATGCCCTGTAGATGTAAAAATACTTGTTAATGAATGCTGCCACTTGGAAGGAATTTCTACACAATATGCTTAGCATCAAATCTCAGTGTTTGTTTGATTTCATTTTTATTTATTTATAAATTGGTCAACACATTTTATTTTTAAAAGAATTCCCAGTGAGATAATTGTACCAACATTAAGTATATGGTGTGGTTTGACTCAAACTAGAATTAAAGCAAATGAAAGAAATGGAAGGATTTTAGTGTTCTGTTTCTTAAATTAATGCTGTGGATTCTGAGAGCTGAAGGAACAGTCCCATCACTCTGCACTCTTGACATGAAATGTCATACCTGGCACCTACTCTACTCAGCAATGTGGCACAGAGCTGTGAACTGTGATTTGCTACTGCAATAACTTTTCTCAGCCTTAGCAACTAAAACTTAAAACCAGACTTTCTGCTGTGTGTTGATAATGAACTAAATCTCCTTTATGCCCATCAGTATGCTATCACATTAGCTCCATTATTAAATGACCTTAAACAGCTCTTTTCTGAAAATCCTTGCAACCTCCTACTATGAAGAAAATGACATAAACTCTTCTAATTCTTTGTCTTGGCTTGCCATGAACAGTGGCTTGCCTATTTGTAAAACTCTTGCAAGACATGTTTTAATGGCTTCATATGATGATCAGTGTGGAAAAAACAGATCTTCAGTCAATACTAATCTGATCTAAAACTTTTGCCGGGTTAGTTAAACCTCAGGGTTTAACCTTGATGTCATCTCAGGATTTTATTGTTTCTAGTTACCAAGTGCTGTATTTTCTTTCTTTCTTTCTTTCTTTCTTTCTTTCTTTCTTTCTTTCTTTCTTTCTTTCTTTCCTTCCTTCTTTCTTTCTTTTAAAAACATCATTTTGGAAGATGAGGATCCCTTGCTGATCTACAGCTATGCAGAAAAGTACTAGCACATTTTAAGCCTACTTTCTTCTCACCTCTTCCTTAGAAAACACAGTTCTGTAAGCTCCGCACAGTTAGTGAGAAACTAACTGGTACATCTAAAAATGGTGGAAGCATTGGAGTCTTTTTGTCACACCAAACAGGCAAAAACTCTCCTATGTTTGTGTCTGGTGCACCCAAAAGACTGATCACCACTTGAGTGTCTTCCAACAGACGCCTTTATTGATTTACTGTGCAGTAAAGGTCCTGGGCCCATAGGCAAATCTAGAATCCAGACAAAGGATTTACAGTCCTTTAAACAGACTTTTACCAGCATCTCTTGATTGGTTACCAGTTTGCAATCCACTACTTGATTGGTTTCCCAAAACCACACCTGACTGACATAATTGGTTCCCCAAAGCCAAACTTGATTTCATAAGTGTATTACCTCATTGTCATTGGCACACATTTCTTCCTTTAGCCTATTCCTGTAACATGTGCCAGGTCATATTGAAAATTTGGCTTCTTCCTGATTTTATCAAAGCTAATAAAAATAATGTTAACCATTTTAGAAAAGCTGGCTTTCATTTTCTATAACCTCCATTTACTCATTTTGATGTAGTTGCAGAAGAAACTTGGACTGTCTAGATCAGAGGGAGTTCAAGTGTAGTTCTGGTCTCTGCATGTGGCTCCTTCAGGTTCCTTGAAGTTCCTCAGATTTTTTATCCAATATGTTTTGGGGAAGATTTTTTGCTGGAAATCTGCCAAAATGCAATCAACCTCTGCACAAATGCATGGTTTGTCCTCTTTTCTTCCTCAGAATCTCACCCCTCACCAAAGGTTCCTTTGTTATTTGATATTCAGTCTAATATCATTGCCAAAAGTGATAAAAAAAAAACTTCAGGGGCAGTGGAAAGCATAAGTGCAGGCCACAGGGGGTCACAAGGATGAAAATTAGCCTTTGCCCTCCATTCAATTTCCCACCACAGGGTCTTCTGGATTATATCCTCAATCCACTCTCATACATCAGGATATGCAATCCTGATTTTCTTTCTCTAACACAGACATTTTGCTTCTATATTGCCCAATGGAACTCTGCTCCAGCTCCCCATTAGAAGAACCCCCCTGTTAGACTTGAAATTTGGTTTTGTTAAATTTCTTTTTATT
This sequence comes from Ctenosaura bakeri, assembly GCA_948474755.1. Taxonomy (NCBI): domain Eukaryota; kingdom Metazoa; phylum Chordata; class Lepidosauria; order Squamata; family Iguanidae; genus Ctenosaura; species Ctenosaura bakeri. Next base: position 48,278 of record CAOLHI010004960.1, on the reverse strand, counting down.
TAAAAAGAAAAAGAAATTTGGTTTTGTAACTTGCTATAGAATTAATACCTGATAATCATTAACTGTGATATTAATTGGCATTTTAGACACTGAGAGCTCATCAAATGACCTTTGCCTTTCAGTTGCTTATTATGTTTTGCTCCTGTTTATAGTTAACATGTACCCTAAAAGAATGCTGTTTTTGTTTCACGGATGTCTTTGGAGATGACCTGGTAGAAATAAACTCAGATGTTGACTGGGACATTTAGACCCTGGAAGTAATGTTTAGGGTCAGATAAAATGTAACACGTGTGCAAGCTGTAACTTTGCTAAATGTTGATGCGTGAATCTTTTCTTCCTGTAAGCATTCTTTAATATAAACATAAAAATGATATAAGAAGAGAGATCTGGAACAATAAATCTTCCCTCCTCCCTTTTCTAGGTGGATCCTTTGTTCAAAATACTTGTGTCTGTCTGTGTGTGCCTATCTTTCTTTGTCTTTTTTTACCTTCCTACCTTGTGTTTGAGGGTTCATATCAGCTCTGTGTCCATCTGAGGATACAGTGGAGGTGTGATTAATTTATCCACCCTAAAACACACACCTCACCATTCTGCTGACCTGCCATTCCATGGCTGGTGGAGCATAAGGGTGATTGGCAAAGCATATGGCTTTGCCAAATGATCAGAAGAAGGAGGACAGAGGACAGAGGAAGCATTCATAACTAGACATGCGCTAACATTAGCCATTGAGACCCCAGCAGATCTTGGCTAAAGTTAAGATCTGCTGGGGTGCCAGTGAGGGACGTCGTTGGCATGCAGCCAGCTATGGAGAATAGCCAGAGGTTCCTCCTGTTCTCTGTGCTCGCCATCTGCCACAGAGTGACCATTCAGGGAGGCTCTCACAGTGAAACTGGGGAATGCTTTGGTTGTTGTGGATGGTGGGAGAGAATACCAACCTCAACAATGGCCATTTTTTATTATATTTATATCTAACTTTTATCCCAACATGCAAATCTTATCCTCAAAAAGACACAAAGAAGCATAAGGTGGCCTTGCATTTGCTTGTGTCGCCAACAGGATGCCAGCCTGTGTTTGTTTCATTGAACAAGCCAATCTTTTCAAATGTAAGTGGACAATGAGAGTGTTTCTACCATTATGTATTAACTATTCTGGATATTTCTGTAAAACCTTTTGTGGTTTCTTCTCAGCATTTTGAAAAACTAAAATTAAGATTAAAAAAAAAAGCATGTCTGTGCCTGTTGAAGTTTTGCCACCACCGGTTGGCATCCCCTTCTTTCAGCTGCTAGACAGGGACAAATATTGCCACTAATTTCAGATGCTGACAAACCAGCAGTCTTGCAAAGCAGGGAATGCAGAAACATTCACCCCCTCTGGCCACTTCTCCAATCTGTCAATTATAAAATTTAAACCAGAATATCTTCTGAATGGCAGTTTGACATTTTGTAAGGAAACTAGTATGGAGTACAATAATAAGAATAAGGCACCTGTGAATGAGAATGCCAGGCACTGATGGACATTTTATAATAATGTTCATCTGCCTTCACTGAGAGCATTCCATTCTCTCTCTCTCTCTCTTTCCCCTCGCTGTGTGTGTGTGTGCGCATGTGTGTGTGTGTGTGTGTGTATAGATTAAGCATATGTTACAGAACTTTATGATTACTTTAATTACTTAGCTAAATGACAACGGTTAAGTCCCACACTGAATGACAATAGTACAGTATAAATTCCTCTCTTTCTCTATTTGATAAAAATATATATCAAGACTGGCTGTTTGTTTGTTTGTTAAAAGAGGCAAAAGGTGACCATATTTAGATTTTGTAATGCAATATATCTATGATGTTTTTGATACAGAGGATCACTGCCTTGCCTACATGTTTTTGATGCCCTAAGTGTCCATGACTAGGACACAGGGATTTAATTCTTTGCTATTATTGTTCTTGAGGGAAACAAGAAGTGATTCCAGCAATTTCCTTCCTGCAGCAAGAAACTCTTTAAAAATTATTTTGTTTTCATACAATATGTGAATTTTACAGAGTATAAATCCCCAACTGCAAAGACTCTCTTCAGTCCAAAATTCTCCTCGTCATGGTTTCCTGACACTTAAGAAACATGTTCTTATACCTGTTTGTAAATATTTTTTAAAAAATGCTTTCATGACCTGTGTTGCTGTGTGCCTTGAAGATGTTTTCGACTTATGACTACCCTACAGCAACCCAATGGGGGTTCTGGTCCGGACTGTGTGTGACATGCCGAAAGACACTCAGTGGGTTTCCATGGCTGAGCAGTGAACTGAACTCTGGTCTCCAGGGTCATAGTCCAATGCTCAAACCACTATACTGGATCTCTTGTATTATCTACTAGGACCTACAGTTTCTATTCTCGAAGAAAAATTTTAATTCCACAGCTCGTTCACTTCCTGTATGTTTAATCATATCTGTCTATCTAATTAATTGGTGGAGAAGATCTTCAGTTGTTTTTCTTTTCTAGAAGTTTTCCATGGCTATTCTGCTATTCTCCCTGTAAACACTGCATCTAGAAGACCTCAGCACATCCAATGGCTTTCAGTACCACCTATACTCCTCTGACATGCACAACTAAGCATGCACTTCTTTTTTTTATATACAACCATATCTTATGTACACTTCTGATCTTTATAATAGTGGATTTCATTCTTACTCCCAATACATCAAAGAGCAACTTCCCTTCTTTCTTCTCTTGTTATCCTCTCCTTGCTCAGACTCTTTTTATCAATTGGAAGCACTACACTTCTTCTTTGATTTTTCAATGACTCGTTTGACTCTACCTACTCCTTTCCATATTCTATCCAACAGAATATCATGTTGCTTCTCTCTTTTGAAACTGCCCTTCTTCTATGCACCCTTGGCAAACATCTTGACACATACTTTGGTCATGCCATGCCTTGAAAACAGAAGTCTTCTGTCTACTCTCCCAGTTTCTCATCATCAGCTCTATCTTGAAATATTCTGCCCAGATTCACCTGTCTTTCATCACCTTGACCATGTTTTGACCCATGTGTTAGATATTCACAATAGCTTTCTATCTGTTTTCAGATTTGTAGCTAAGTATGCCCATCACCCAGCTCCACTTCCTTAAGTTGTTCCAAGGACTCCTATTTCATCATAGAACTCTGTGCTTTTATCCTGCCTGTCACTTATTCCTGGATTCATCTTTGAGACATTCTCCATGAAGTCACACTTCTTTGACATCCCTTATACCTCCCCCTTCTGGTAAGCCTTTGGAACAACTCTTTCACCCATACTGACAAAACTACATTTTGCCTTGTTTATCCCTTTCTTTTATATCCTTTCCCTAATTTCTCTCTGCTATTTTTCTGCCACAGACAACAGAGCTACCTTCCTGTTCTTTTAAACAGCTTTCTATAGGAATACTATGCAATAAGCACATAAGGATATAATAAATATACAATCATACAAGTAGAAAACCATATGTAGGCAAAACACATATTTGCATACAATGTACCACATGCAGTTCTTAGTCAAAGTTCAAAAAAGGAAATAGTTAAACACACACATATCTCTGAGCAGGTGCTTATGTCAATTCTTTGCATTTGAATTAAAGAGTTATAGTGGCCCCTCCACATTTGCAAGGGTTTGGATGGATAGATAGATAGATGGATAGATAGATAGACAGACAGATATTGTGCAGTTACAGACCCAATAAAGCAAGCAAAACAATAACAGTATAGTTGGTACAAAAGTTAAAAGCATGATTGTTGAAACCAAAATTATTTAAACATATGGATCTTAAAAAACACATGGGGCACATATTATGATTAAGACAGTCATTCAAGTTTTTTTAATTAGGGAGTCATGAACTGTTAAAAGCATGTGAAATCACCATTGTGAAAAAAGTGTTTAAAACAGAGCAGAGAACAGACAAACTAAAAAGAAGCATACAGTCATAGACTTGACATGTTACATATCTGTCTTAATCATATTTTTATCAGTATTAACAGCAGCAAGAAGAAACTTTGCAACAGTTTCTGTTACAGATTTCTTTATGTCTCCTAGCAGATAGGCCAGATACCATTCAGGGGATCTGCCAGGTAATTTGTTTAAGAGAGATGAAATTAATCTGAGACTATTGTCTTGGTAAAAGTTACAAAAAAGAATTACATGGGATAAGGACTCTATTGAGCCATCACCACAGGGACAAAACTGCTCTTTATAAAGAATTCCCCGAATGCGACATTCTAGAAGGGTTGATGGTATAATATTAAAACAAGCTTTGGCAAAAACACTTCAATATTTGGTGATAGTCAAGTTCTTCAAGTAATTTGCACCCTTCTCACTATTAAGTCCCAGGTGGATTGGAGAGCAGGAAGTACAAGCAATAGATACCAAGTATTGTATATCCAAATCTTTAATATGGCAATCGAGGATCATTTTAGCCTTCACCAAATCTTGGGCAGAAAGAAAGGCACTGGAAAAGCCTAATTGTTGTACTTTATCATTGATGGCTTTGGACCACTGTCTTTGATAATTTCTGCTAGCAAAAGGTGTATGTAGCCAAATTCAGGTTTTTAATAAAACTTTTTAAGCCAGTGTCTTAATACCCATAGACAAGCTGCTTATTCCACTTGCTTCAAACTGATGTACTGTGGATGGCACACCAAACAATCACCACAAAAATGCTGAAAGTATTTGTTCCATAGCCATGGAAAAGCCTAAAATCCACATAGAGATGCTAAATAACAATTGGGGCAGTACTTTGGCCTTAAATACCCTAAGAACAGCAGGGATAAATTGCCCACATTTAGTATAGTAAAAACAGGCTATGCCTTAGGCACTATTATGCACAGATTAGAGGGCAGAGGTTAGATGAGATGCCCAAGTGCCAGTAAATTGAAAAATGACACCTAAATATCTAAACCGTCTAACCTGTCCAATCTTTTGTTCTGCTATAATCCATTCAGACAGAGGGTGACTTTTAGAAAAAAAGCATAATTAGTTTTGCTAAAATTGATGGTTAGTAGATTACAGTAAACCACAAAAACTCTCAGTATACTCTTAAGGCCCACTTTACTAAAGGAGAGGAGGGCAGCATTGTCTGCATACAGGAGTAAGGGGATGTTAGCAGCAGCCAGGTTTGGAGCATGAAAGGACTCTGAATCAAAGACTGTGGAAAGGTCATTGAAGTACAAATTAAAGAGAGTAGGTGCCCAGATACAGCCTTGATGGACTGCTTTTTGAATAAGAACAGATTTAGTTAGACTACCCTGTATGCCACATCTAATTTGTATGGTGGTATTGTGGTATAGGGACATAATTAACAAAAGAAATCTCCTATCCATAGAAGAGGGAAAAAGTTTAGCCCACAGTCGATCTCTGGATATTGAATCAAAGGCTGATTTTAAATCTACAAAGGCAATGTATAATTTGGAACTAAATTATCTTGTATACTTTTCTGATAGGTGGCTTAAAATTAAACAATGGTCAAGTGTTAACCTGTTCTTTCTAAAGCCAGCCTGCTTGTCTCCTAAAATGTTTTCATCCTCAAGCCACTTGATAAGTCTATTAGTATGATATCAGGCAAAAATTTTACCCACTACTGAAAGTAGGCTAATGGATCAATAGTTGGAGGGATCATACCTATCCCCTTTTTTATAAATAGGAATTATAATAGCCTGAGTTCAGTTATTGGGTAATTGAACAGTCCTGTTAATTTGGGTAAACAGAGCTGCTAATAAATGCGCCTACCATGTGATATTGACTTTCAGGAGCTCAGGCATTATGTAGTTGAGTCTTGGGGATTTACCAGATTTGAGTTGTGTATTTAGTATCTTTATTTCAGCTTGGGTCATGGGTGCCCAGTGTGGAAAATCTACAAAGCTCAAGGAATGGGAATCAATCTCTGTGGAGTTCTGTTCTCCATGATCTCTAAATAAGGTGGAAAAATAAGATTCCCACACCTAATCAGGAATATTACACTGAATTGGGCCCATTAGGTTAACAAGGGTTTGGGGCACAGAACCTTCGCAAAAGAGGAAAAAACATAATTAACTCCCCCTCCTATATTCCCCTTCCATTCCCTTCTTACACTTTGCCCCATTCCTTTGCCTCTGACCCCGGCACTGGGAGGTAGGGAGAGAACAAGACAACCTAAAAGGCTTACCGGTATTTTCCCCTCAGACAGAGAAGACGGGCATTCTGGAGTTCTAATTACTTTTGGTGACCATCTTGAGAAAGGAGCACCTGACCAATCAGCAGCCAATACAAAGCAAAATGTGCAACCACATGGCAGAGATGCCACGCCTTCAGCACTGGGAGGGGGCTTTGCTCACCCAAATGGGAAAAAAGTCCATTTTAAACACAAGCCTTGCAAGCCTGGGTTGGGGAATACAAGGGATAGGAGGAGACAAATATGGGAGAGGCAAGCCCCTGAATGTAGAGGGAGGACTGTATTTTTTTTTCCTTTTGCCCAAAGGAAGCTGTCCATGAACCTTCAACAGAGAGGAAATGTCTTTGTGAATTAGCCCATAATTTTCCCATTTAGTCTTTATAAAGGCAAACATAGATTACTTCCCCAAATTAAGTGGTTACATCCATATGAAAAGCTACCTGCAGTTGTCATTCTCCACAGGCTATTATACCTTAAATAGACGCTTCATCAGTGGAACAGTTTACCAGTGGCGATGGTGAAGGCCAGGAAAAGTTAATACAGAAAGTCATGAATCATGATTATTGTGAGAAGTCTATAGGGTTCACATATCCCACTCACTCTTTTACCATTTCAGTTCACATATTCTTTCAGTCGCAGGCCTTTAGAACACAAAGCAAGAAAAGTGCTCACAAACAAAAGTTATAGACTTAAATTTTATAATACTTTTTTCCATTGACTCTCCTGAACATGTGGTGTCATGTACCACTGATTTGGTATAACAATAATTTTTATTATGCAGTTTATTAAACTTAAGTATATGTGTGTAATATTGAAGTCATGGTACTTTTGAAGCTAAGAGTAGATAATGACAATGATAGTATTGCATCTGTACATTACCTGTTTTGTTTAAGCCAGGAATCAGAATTATTTCATTTCCCCATAGGTTTTTTTTTTTTTTGGTGAAATGAAAATCCATTATTCCCTCATGTTCCCCTCTGCACATGGATGAACTCTACTATAAACAAGAATATATAATATTTCATTGACAAATAATGCCATTTTTCCAAGGTAAGTTAAAGTATAAATAGTAGAAAAGCGTGTATTTTTGAAAGTGAAAATGCAATATGGAATTATAGTCCAATTTTATTCCTGTCACCCTTCAGAAAATTTCGGTATTCTTAATAAGAACATGTAACATATGTCTGTCCTATTGGTAAGCCTATGGTTTTCCAGAGTGTCCTAGATCTGTCACCTTCAGCAAGAATACTATGACTGTCTTTTTGTTAATCTGAATTAATGAGCAGATGATGTCCAGCTAGACTGGAAAAATAATAACCTTTCATTGGTAAGGATAATTGGTGAGCCTATACATTGTAATGGGTACCACACTTCAAGGAGATACAAATGTTCTCCCTATAAAGGGAGACAGCTTTAACAGGTTGTGAGAAAAAAACATCAAGCTACTTATTATTTAATCTGACATGGAAAATATTATTCCTAGAAATCTGCATTAGTTCCTTATGCCCTACTGGGTGTTTAGGTGCATTATAGAGTAGGAATGGGGTGGGGGGGAATATGACAATACTCAACAATTATCAAAAAAACCCAAATTCCTTGCCTGTTGGGAAACCCTGATGAGAAGAATTATGAACTGATGAGAATCTTGGCATTTGGCATGTTTCCCCCCCCCCTGCAGTTTTTGTGCAGGAAACAATGGACCTTTCCGCACCTCACCTTTTTTCAGCTCTGGAGTGCGGGGATCACGCAAGCAGCCTCTGGTGAGAGGCTCTCGCATCCCTGCTGCTGCAGCTCCACATGATCTGTCTGCTCGTGCAAGAACCCCACCTCTTCCTTCCACAGTGCAGCTTGGGAGTTTCCCAGGCTGCGCTGCAGCAGGAAGCACGACCAGCGTGGCTCTGGAGGCTCTGCACGCCAGGTAAGTGTGCATGGGGCCTGGGAGAAATGCGCGATCATGCACCATTTTCAACTTCCAGCCAAAAATGAAAAGGTGTGTAATTGGCACCTGCTGGCCCCTGGAGCATCACGAGATTGTGAGTGTATCCTGCAGATCACCCCTCAAAATTGTGTGATGCTCCAGGCGCCCTTTAGCATGGCAAATGCCATGTGGAAAGGGCCAATGTTTTATGTACACAAATATTATTTTACATAACATTCTGTTTTCCGTGTAGGGGAAAAGCGCAAATTTCATTGAAAACAACCTGTCAGTTACAGCATTGTCTATGCAGGAAGCAGCATGTTTTTATGTAGAAAATCATATTTATTGGAGAAAGTGCTATTTCCAGAGCAGAGAATGTTGTTTTCAACAGAAAAAATATTACATGCTATTTCCCCCAGACTGAGTCCCAGGCTGCAAATAGTCTTTGAAAACTGCAGTTTTTGTGTGTTTTCTCACAGCGGGAAGAAAATTGCAAAAAGTGCTCATTACTTTCTTCAAGAATGAAATTAGAAAGAATTACATTCCTATTATGGAAGTTTCTCTCTCTCTCTCTCTCTCTCTCTCTCTCTCTCATGGTAGGGTCCCTAGTATTGTGTGGTAACAAAGTCTACTTATTGATGCAATTTATTAATGCAATTGTATAAAGATTGAAGAAGTCCAATAATCTGATAAACTAGAAAAGGTTAGAGTCATTAGACACCCCTATTTGTTGTGGCCCTTACCTAGGGAAAGGAAATTTATTAGAGAGAAATGTTGGAAGGAGGACGAGAGTATCTTACCATTTCCTTAATTATCACTTTTCTGCTTGGCATCTTTTTTCCAAAGGTTTCCAAAAGATGTGTTTGCATTCACAACAGCAAACAAACACTGACATCCAATTCTAGGAGGCCACTTTAAAAGGTCAGTAGAAAAAATCTGTGGTTTCTGGGTGTTTTCCTCTCCTCTCCCAGAGCTCATTGACCCGCAGGGGAAAAAATAAGGATGGTTCTGATCTTGATGGTGAGCAAGACTGTGTTGGAACTCTGTGGGGCATTTTCAACACTTTATGGGGAAGGATCTTTAGTTCTCAATTTGTGCTGTCTCTTTTCTCTCTTTCCTCCTGGCCTCAGAAACTTCTCTTTCATGCTCTCTCATTATTTTTCTCACAAACATACAAAAATGAGAATGGAAGTGATGAGTGGAAATCCCAGAACAGACCCATGCTGTGACTTGGATGGAATTAAACTATGGGCTTTAATACAGGTCACCTGTGCCATCTGTGTATACATATACTTAGAGAGAGAGAAAGAGAGACAGAGCACTAATGTGGGGAGTTGGTGGCACTACTATGAGTAAATTGAGGGTAAGGGGATCCTGCTCAGGTTTTTTTTAATACCCTCTTCCCACTCTAGGCATACTGGCTGAGATTACCGCCAGGTTACTGCCAACAGGGAAGAGATTTTGAAGGAAAAAAACAAATCAAAACCATAAACTGGTGTGGATGGAATTGAAAAAACTTCATCTGGGCTCTTATCTTCTTCTGCAAATGCCCTCATGACACCCCCCCTCAACATTCCCACTATGGTGGTCATTCCCATCAACTGCATTGCCACAACTTTTGCCACATTTGGGGCAAAAGAATGTCACAATCTCCTTTAGAGAGAGCTACTTCCCTTCAGCCCATAGCAACCCCTAAAACTGTATGTATTCCGTATTATTTCTTTAATTCCCCTTTTTATTTTGCTATTAGTTTAATAGCTAGGTGTATAAACCTGAATATTATGCATATTTAAGTTTAAACTTTTTTGGTTTGTTTGCCTGTTCCATTTTAATTTACATATTTGGCCCTATTTTGAACCACAGTTATTAAACGGGACTTACATCAAAACAAATAAAACAAATAAATCATGAGTTGCATGCATTCGGTTTATGGTTGGAAATAAAATTTGATTTGTCAGTTTATTGTTTTCATTATTTAACTCCATCACTTGTTACAGAGGAAACTGTGACAATACTCTGTCATTCTCCACACAGCAAGAATAGGATCGTCTATGCCACTGATCTTATTTTGATTTTATAAAGTACTAAAAGTTGTTTCCCTGTGCTCCACTATCATAGACATTTTAGTGGGTGCAGTTCTCAAAAACATTTCCATTTTGGCAAACAGGACCAAAAAAATGTTTTCCAGATAAATCTATCTTTTATTATGGTACTCAGCCTGGAAAATATTTGTTGGTTCATAGTAGCAAAACTTCTTCCTGTGTGAAATCTTTATTTCAAATATATAGATTTTAAAATGGATCATTGGCAAACTGAGTTGCACCCAGGTCTCCATGTTGCCCCCTCTCGTCTTCAACATTTTCTGCACAGGAATTAATATTTCTGCCCTGAAATATTATTTCCACTAAGCAAGTGCTGTTTCCTGCACAGCAAATTATGTTTTCTGTGCAAAACAATCATGTACAAATTTTGCATTGAATAAGCCCAAAATTGTGAAGATTCCTGTTTGTCTATGATTCTTTTCATCAGGATTTCTCAATTCAATACTTAAAAAACATGTTTTTCAACCATGCTTTAATATTTTCAGATCTTTCTATCCCTAATTCTGACCCCATATAAATGTAGGTTAACCCATCACATCATTAATCCTTTGTTTGTCTGGATAAGAGACTATACTCCTCAGCTGTGTTGTCCAGATAATGGGAGAATCCATAATCACAGTAGTCAACAAATTAACTGATTTTCTCATCTGCTTGAGAAGTTGAGAAAGCATGCAGCTTTTTAAAAAGGACTTTTAGATTTTTCTATGAGGAATAATTCTACATTTTCATATGGCAGAAATCAATAGTGTTCAGAGTCCTGCACAGAATTGCAATGGCACCAGAAGGAGTATACTTCCTAATCACATCAAATTTCATGAAGGTGCTTTACTTTTAGTATATGTTCTTAGCATAGTCACAATAATTTAACTTCCAGAAGTTGACAAAATTGTACATCTCATCTTTCCTTCTCACATAATTATAATTGATTTTCATGCTCTAGAAAACTTTTACTTTTTAAAGTATAGTCTATGGAGGCTTGTTAAGAAAACATAAAACCTAATGTCATCAATGTTTCTTTCTTCCCTGTCAAAGCATAAAGTTCAAAGCTCTTGAAATAATTGTAATGAGAGACATTGATAGCCATATTGAAAATGTCAGCAGGATTGTTGATATCTGTTATAAAAATGTGTAATAAAATCAAAACTTAATTGAATAAGCAAAAAAGCCATTCTTCCTTGAATTGCATTGTAGCATTCTTCCATGATTTATCTTAATCTAGGCACCATTTGTATTACAATATCTAAGATCTCTCAAGACTCCAGAGTCTTTACAGAGGCATTCGGAGGCCTCTTTGCATACTTAGGGGTGAGAATAGCTGCCAGAAACACACAGAGACTAGCAAATTAGAAGAAAAAAGGCCCCAGTTTTATTGGTTATAGTGGCCAATAAGGTTTGCATATGCATGGGCCTGGATCCAGGCTCCGATCAACCCACACAGTAATCAAGAGGAGCCGTGGTGGCGCACTGGTTAAAAGCCAGTACTGCAAGCCACAAGGTTGTGAGTTCGATCCTGCCGGGCTCCAAGGTTGAATCAGCCTTCCATCCTTTCTCAGGTCAGTAAAATGAGTACCCAGCTTGTTGGGGGCATGTATAGAAATGTTTTGAAATACATGCTATTTGTAAGTTGTTCGCCGCCTCGATCCATATGGAGAGGCGGGATACAAATAAATAAATAAATAAAAATAATAATAATCAATGAATCTGATCTTCAGGCCTGTTGCCAGTGCTTAGGTTTGAATTAATTGGCTGCCAACATTTCCTTCCCAGGAGGCTGTGCAAACCACTCAGACTCCTGGGAAGAAGACATGAGGCCCAGCATAGCTGGGTGAGCCACAGCAGTGGGACCCACTCCATGCTGCAACTCATTTGTGCAGCTTTCTTATAGAAATATCAAAACTTTGCTTGACTGTGCCATTTCAGAATGGATCCAGATAGCTTTTCAGACAGTCTTGCCCTGTGCTTCAGACAGAATGATAGAAAACTGAAATGAAGGCAGGACTGCACTAAATGAACTCTGAGCCACAATTTGGTACAGCAAAAGAAATATCTATACACATGCAAAGGCTTCAGTGATATGCATTCCTACTTGGTCGTATATCTAAAACTCACTGGAACTAACTTCCAAAGAGATATGCAGGGCATTGTACTGAATGATCCTGGTTACATTGTTATCATGACTAGCTAAACTGTAGTATATTAACTGGGTTGGAATAGTGAGCTGTCTATTGTATTGCTCAGTCACCAAATACACACCAGAATCATGGTACAAACTAGCTCAGCATGGAACTTTAGGTTTTTAACCTCATAGTGTACTTCAGAATGGTCAATTTACTTGCTTCATATGATCTCAAAGAGTGACTGAGCTCATGCTGAGACTGTGCCTCAAATAAATACACAGTGTCCAAACTACATTGCTTTATAAACCATCACAGCAATTTGAAAATCAATTTGATGTTTGACAGGGAGCCAATGTAGCTCCCTCAGGATACTTGCAACATGCTGAGGCCACTTAGTGTGAGTAAAAATCTGACAACAGCATTTTGTCCAATTTGAAATCAGTACAGGCTTTCCTTTCTTCTCAGATTGGACATGAAATACAATATAATGATAATATAACCTTGGTGTGAAAGCACAAGACATTGGCCATCATTTCCTTATTGACAGTGGCTAGCGTTGGTTGCTACATAGACTGATGTTATCATTTTGTCCCTTGTCTTTCTTCTCCCATTCTTTCTGCAGGTACCTTTTAAATTCTAGCAAGTCAGAAAGTTCTTTATATATCCATCCCAGTTTTCCATTTTTCTTTCTCACAATTCTTACCCATTGTGATTTCAATATCACTGCTTTGGGAAACCCCTATCCATCATGGCATCCCTTCCCTTGGAGCTTTTCTGATCGTGGAATCCCTCCCAGTAGTATCTTAAACTTTCTGAAATCACCTTTCTTAGGGCTGTTCTGCACTACACTGTCATAGTGCTGTTATTCCACTTTCAACATCCTATGGAATCCTGGGATTTAAAATTTAGGAAGAGGCATTTAGAATTCTCAGCCAGAGGGCTCTTTGGCCTCAGTAAACTACATGTCCCAGAATTCCACAGGATATTGAAAGTGGAATAATAGCGCTATAACAGTATAGTGTGGAAAGGCCCTTAAAAGTCTTGAGTAAAGTCTGATTACATTTGACTTACCCTTTCCTAGGGATGGGACGAATCCAGAAGTTTCTAAATCTGAATCTGGATCCGAATCCCTGGAAGGTTCTGGGAATCCATGAATCTCATGAATCTCAAATCTTTTGAATCCTTGTTTTAAAAAGAGTTTAAAAGGCAAGGGAAAGAAGGATAATCTTGGGCAAGACACACTCTCTCAGCCTTAGCAAAGGCCTAGGCAAAGGCAAACCTCCCTCTGAAGACATCTGGCCAAGATAATTGTCCTAGTTTTGCCTCAGGATCTCCCCAGATTGAAAATGACATGAAAGCCCTTTCTACACAGGCAGGAAAATATGGATTAATGCCACATTTTCCTGCCTGTGTAAACAGGGCCACATACTACAGTAGAGAGATAACCCAGGTCAAAACTGGCTTTTCTTTGCAAAGCTCCTTCTTGCATCATGGGGTTTGTAGTTTGATGATGCACCAGTACAGTTTGGCAGACAAGGCTGTGACCCCTTCTAAAACTCCAAACCCCAGAAATGTGTCTGAAAGAGGTTTGCAAGGGAGCTATGCAAAGGAATGTTTCAGCTATCCTTGAATCCTCAAATCCTCACCTATTCACTATCTTCCCTTGTATGTATGATCTCCCAGGTTTTCAGGAATCCCGGTCTCCTAGGTTTTCAGGCATCCCAGTCTCCAACAATCAGTTGGCCCATCCCTACCCTTTACCTTATATAACAAATCTCAGGAGGCATGTGTTCATTCTTATCCAAGGATCCTACCACTTCCACTCTGTTGAATAGTTCTTCACTATTGATTAGGATCCAAGAAAGTAGGGCCCTTTTCGCATTAAGGCTTCTCGCGTGAGCGGGGGAGGGCGGCTCGCACAAGAAGCCTTCTCTGGGAGGCTGCCGCTTCCCCCCTTCCTTCCGCAGGCGAAGGAACGAGCGGGGAAGCGGCACCGGAGGAGGCTTCTCGCACGAGCTGCCCTCCCCCCGGGCGAAGCAGGAGGGTCTCGCGTCCGCCCCCCACTCGCGCCAACAGGAGGTGTTGCGTCCGTCCCCCCCACGCGCGCGAAGCAGGAGGTGTCGCATCTGTCACGCTAGCGCCCCGCCCCTTCCTTCCACAGGGGCGGAGGGAAGGAAGCACGACCCGGCTGCCTCCCCGACGCTCCGCACAGGAGGTAAGTGCACGTGGGCGCTAGGAGCGTTGCGCGAGCGCGGGTGATTTTCGCTTTGAGGCGAAAATCAAAAAACCCACGATCGCACCGCTTCAGCCCCGTGAGCCCGGCGGAAGTGGGAGTGTGTCGTGCAGAACGAAGCTCCCACTCCCGCGAGGCTCACGGGGCTGTCGCATGACAGAAAGCCCATGCGAAAAGGGCATCGGTCTCCTGATTGCCTCCTCCACCTTCTAGACAATGAAACTATAAGCCAGGAAAATAAGGAATTTGTCAGACCATACTTTGTTGACTGAGACTGACTTTCCAACAAATATTGAGGGCGGCTGAAGTCTCTTATTACTACTATATCTGTCGTTTTCAAATGTTTGGTTGCTTTTTTTTTTGGAAGGAATCATCTGAGTCTTCAGTGTGTCATGGAGGTCTATAAGAGGCTATCACAGTGATGTCATCATGGAGCAGATAAGCAACTGGGCCAACAGTTTGAAGAAAAAGAGAGAAGCTAAGCTTATGTTCTAATTTGGAGACAGATGCAAAAAATAACATGAAGGCCTCAAAGGCTGAGGCTTCAAGGACTTTCCTAGATCATCTGACCAGATAATAAATGAGCACATGGGGGGGGGCATTGAAAGACATTCAAGAGTGCTTCTGGGTGACATAATTCAACCACCCAATCCTGCATCAGATATGCTGCCTCATGATGTAAAAGAAGAAACAAGCCGAAGCTCAGCTGCTGAAATTCTAAGTTCAAGACATCTGACAGATTCATTACTGTCAAAAGTGGAGTGCTTCCTGTCAGTTATGAAATACTGTCATTCTGGTTATTAGTGAATGTCAACTGATCAGATATAGGTATTGTGAACACACATCAGATGTCAAGCATCGTCAGCCACTGGCACAAGCCATAGACAGTTGTTAAGTTCTCACACAATTAGCACTGCATGAAGGAAAAACACATCCTTGCTGCACCACCATTGTATTCACTGCCACTGTGCAGCCTGACAACTCTCCTCAACTCTTTCTAGACATAAGGTGGAAAAAAGTATAAAGCAGTGCAAATTTTTTATGTGTACAGGATTCTTCCCATAGTTTAGATCCCTGCACGCACAAGCTTTCTACTTATAGCCTTTGTACTATCATGTGGACAGTGAAGACCAAGACCCTTTCTGCAACTTACCTGCGTCTGGTGTGGTCACACGGGGATCACACAAGAAGCCTCTTCCATGAGGCTCTTGCGTCCCTGCTGCTTCTGCTCTACAGGAGCTGCCTGCCAGCTGGCAGGCAGCATGAGGGCTCCACCTCTTCCTTCCACAGTGCAGCCGGGTATTTTCCCAGGCTGCACTGAGGGAGGAAGCACGAGGACCGCAACTCCGGATGCTCCACATGCAAGGTAAGTGTGCGTGGGACCCCAGAGCGATGCGTGATCACACACCATTGTGGGCTAAAAGCTGAAAATTATATAGTGTGCAATCAGCGCCTGCTGGCCCCAGCAGTGTTGCACAATTGCGAGGACATCATCTGAAATGCTCCTTGCAATCACGTGACACTCTGGAGGCCCTTTCACATGAGAAATACTATGCGAAAAGGTCCAAGACCCCAAAGAATGGAGGACAGAAGCCAGACTAATGAGTGCAACTGATGCCCTGCTCAAGAATTGTAATTTTATGAACATCTCACAGTGTACTATAAACAACTGTTTATTAAAATTAGAGGAAAGTTTGGTGGTATTGCAAAAGACTGGCTCATATGTAACAGCAAACTATGCTTTAGTTGCTTTAGTGCTGTGTCCTTTACTCTCATATCATCTCCAGTACAGCCATGAGGAGAAAACTAAAAGCTTTTGTTTCCATTTTAGCCGACAGCAGGTGACTGCCACCAGAACAGTATATTTGGATCACATTTTAAGATAATGCCATCATGTCTTCTGTCCAAAGACACAGTCTGATTTTCTCTTAAATGACCATAAAGAACATAGCTTAAAAGTATATAACATATTTGTTACCTACAATGGAGCTAACAAAATGTCCCAACTCAGCCTACAACCTCACCCTCATTAATAGTCGATCTGGGTATTTTAAATTAGATATGTCACTTCAGGAAATTTTGCCACTAAATTAAAAACATCTGCGTATATGTCCCAAAGTGTCACAGCCCGCCTGAGCAAATAAAATTTCTTTTCCTTTTTTTTTTTAAGTCTTCCTCTACTGTGCCCTAAAATTAGACTGCAAATTAAATTATTCCTTTAGCAAATCCTGCTGAACTAGCTGCTCTCACCTTTTGGTCTTTGTGCTAACATACTATTTTTTTTCCAATGCTAGTGTTAATTTAGGTGAAAAGGATCTCTTCCTGATGACTTGTTGGTGTCAATTTGTTCTATTAGTTTGGCATATACTTTTTTAAAAAAGTAAGCTGGTAATTATAGTTGAGTAATTACTGAACAGTGTCTTGACTTAAGCATGAGCTAACTTAGATTGTAGAAGTCTAGGGAATGGTCTCTTGCAAGGCATTTAAATACTAGGCTCATAGCAATTTGAAATTACCAATATATCCTGAAGAACAAAAGCTGTTTCAACACAGCATTTAACCTGCTTCAAAGTGTGTGTTTTAATTGTCACAATATATCATACTCTGGAATGTACTAAGCCAAGTACTACATAGCTGGGGAACTTTACATTTTCAAGCTGAATGTGGCCTGTCTAGAGTCTGAATCTGGACCTCTTGGCATTTGTCAGATGGTCACACTTTCTTCTCCTCTGACTGTGTGGTTCAGTAGTCTGAATCTTTTGTACGGGTTTATCTTTAAGAAACATATCTCATACGGATTAGCAGCAGCAAAAGCTTTATGCTGTTACATGGCATGTATTAGCATAAAGCTTTATGTATGCTAATACATACATGATCCTAACATTTTGTCATATCCACAACTGACATTTGGCCCTCAGTCTGAAAGAGGCTGTCCCACCCTTACTGTGGTGCTTTGCAGATGTTTTAACACAACTCATACATCTGGATGGGGTGGGAGTGGGATCACACCTACTGGTCCATTCTTTGATGTGCATATTCAGAAAAGGGGGATAGTTATGTATGAACCATTCTCATGTGATTGGCAATTCTGACCACCCCAGATGGAGTAGCATGTTCATCAAATCCTTCCTTACTAAAGCTGAATATGTGTATATTGTCTCTCTGTGATGAAAGGAAAATGGGGCCAGGAAGCATAAGGTAAAAACTACCATTTTACCAACCTATTTATACATAATGGAAGCCAAGTAGCTAAGGGGAAAGTCTATACATTGTCATGTGCACCAGTACATTGTGGCCACACTATTTTTTTTATATCAGAGAGCTTCTTTACACTAGTTGCATGTTAAGGGGGCTTAGAATAGCAGCCTAAAACAGTTCAAAAAAGGCTGTACAATTTTCTTACTTAGAACATACTTTGTTGTTTGCCAACAAGTTGGTATGGACTTACGGCAACCCTTGGACTTATGACAGACTTCCTATCATCAATGTAGCTTACAAACTTTGGTGTTGGCTTTCCTGACTTAATCCATCTATAACTTGGTCATTTTCTCCCTTATTAACTTCCATTTTCCCCAGTCTTATCCCAAGAAGTTGTATTGTCCTATGATGAGGCCAAAATAGAACAGCTTCAGTTTAGCCATCTTGTTTATGTATTTGAATTATAGCTCACCTTTCCCTTAAAATGGGACTGTTGGCTTCTAGGAAGAGTTTAATTTTAATTTGCTCTTGAACTAAATTTGATGTTTTTGGTGGTCAAAAATATTCATGTATCTCTCCTCCAGTACCAGACTTAAAATGAACTAATTCTTTTCCTGTCAGCTTTCTGCACTGCTCAGCTTTCAAACTATACATAGAAATCATAAACACTATGACATGGATGATTCTCACTTTGTTATTCAATGATATTTTTTATTATTATTATTTATTTGTATCCCGCCTCTCCATATGGATTGAGGCGGCGAACAATTTACAAATAGCATGTATTTCGATACATTTTTCTATACATGCCCCCAACAAGCTGGGTACTCATTTTACCAACCTGCGGAAGGATGGAAGGCTGAGTCAACCTTGGAGCCCGGCAGGATCAAACTCACAACCTTGTGGCTTGCAGTACTGGCATTTAACCACTGCGCCACCAGGTTGTATGATATGAATACAACAATCTATAGCTGACTTTCCAAGTTTTAATCTTCTGATTTCTTGATTATCATCTCAAATTTGCTATATATCAGAGCCAAGCTATAGAGAATCATTAACTATTTCCATGACTTCATTACCCATTTTAAAGCTGTGTAAATTTGTGCTCATTATTTCTGTTTTCTTAGTATTCAGCTGTAACCCTGCTTTTGAATTTTTTTAACTTTCATGGGTAGACTTTCCAAGTCTTTATTACTTTCAGAAACTAATATGGTATCATCTGCCTATCGTGAATTGTTTATACTCCTTTCTCCAGTTTCCACACCTTCTTCCTCGGAGTGTAATCCCTCTTTCCATATGGTATCTTCTATGTATAAAAGAAACAAATACAAGGCACCATTGTCAGATCTTTTGCCAATTGGAAACCACTCTGTTCCATACTGAAAATTGTCCTTTGTCCATATGATAGGTAAAAGTCTTGGTTGCAAAATTTTGAACATCACTTTGTTTGTATGAGAGATTAGCATATCAGTCTAAATGTCTCTAGTGTCTCCTTTTTTGGAACTGGAATATTTAGTGAGAGCTTGAGAGCCATTGCTTTGTAATAAATATGTTTTTCATATTTATCATAATTTTGATGGAAAATATCTCTATGGCTTATTGCTATATTGTCAGTTCCTGATTTGTTTCTTCCAAGTGGTTTGAGAGCACCTCCAGCTTTAGTTTCTGGAATTTTAATTCTTCATCAAAAGGTTCTTCCTTGAAGGAATCTGTCATTATTTCATTTCTTTTTATCAAGTTCTTCATTACATGGCTTATATCATCTTTTCATTTTGCCCTGTCCTAATGTCCTATAAGCATCCCTACTCTGGAATCTTGTGGAAAATGCCTCTTGCTCTGTCTTTTTGTGTCTTCTTTGATTTCTTTGTATTGATTATTATAATAACTCTTTTTGTTCCTATGTATAAGTCTCTGAACAGTAGTGATGGGACAAATCTGGATCCAGATCCCTGGAAGGTTCTGGGAATCCATGAATCTCACGAATCTCAAATCTTTTGAATCCTTTTTTTTAAAAAGGGGTTTAAAAAGCAAGGGAAAGAAGGATAATCATGGGCAAGACATGCTTTCTCAGCCTCAGCAAAAACTTAGGCAAAGGCAAGCCTCCCTCTGAAGAAATTGGCCAGGACAATTATCATAATTTTGCCTCAGGATCTCCCCAGATTGAAAATGACATGAAGGCCCTTTGTACACAGGCAGAAAAATGTGGATTAATCCCACATTTTCCTGCCTGTGTAAAGAGGGCCACATACTATAATACAGAGATAATCCAGGTCAAAACTGGCTTTTCTTTGCATAGCTCCTTCTGGCGTCCTGGGGTTTGTAGCTTGATGACGCAGTAGCAGACTTTGGCAGAGAAGGCTATGACACCTTGTAAAACTACAAACCCCAGAATTGTGTATGAAAGAGCTTTGCAAGGGAGCTATGCATAGGAATCTTTCAGCTGTCCTTGAAATCTCAAGACTGTACCTTCCACTCAAGTGCTGAACTTAAATATTAAATGTTCAATTTAAATATATTAGAATACAACCCCAGATGTAATTTGTGAAATTGTTAGCAAAGGTCATTATTACATCAAGGGAAAAACTCACCTACTTGCCATGTCCCATTGTGTGTCTGGTCTTCCAGGTCTTCAGGTGTCCTGGTCTCCAACAAACTGTTTGGTTGGTGGATTTGAAAGATTTGGTTTGCCTATTTTAGCCCAGGGATTTGGATTCGGGAATCTTGAATCCTTGCTGAGGATTTGAGGATTCAGTTGGCCCATCCCTACTGAATAGTTGTGTTTGAGATCATGACTCTATTTGTATCACCTTTAACTTTTGCTTTTCATCTGTCCTTTACTATTTGAACAGCTTAATCAGTCACTCAGTGAGGTTTTCATTCATTTTTGGCCACAAATAGTGCCTTTTTGCATTCTTTTACAAAAATTTATCTGGATACATTTCAAAGATCTTCTGGTTTCTGATTGGTTACTCTTTTTTTGTGGTGCAAATCTGCTCTTTATGTTACCCTGAGAATTGGGGGATCCCGTGAGGGGCACCCGGGTTGCCAATTAAAATAATGAATTTGGGGGGATTAGCCTGAACACTGTTTGGATAGCGAGAGGCAGAGTAATGTAACGAGATCTTTAACCCAATGTATACAGAGGTGGGTCAGAGAGCAGCTAGACAAGGTTTTCCAAATAATAGACAATTCTTTATTAAAGACAAAAACACAGAGGACAAAACATAAACTAACTAGCTTGGAAAGAGAAACGGAGGTTTGTTGGGGAAAGGCAATACGACCTGTCTCGTAGTCCTGGAGAGAAGAGGAGTTCCAGGGAAGAAAGCTCAGCCTGGGGAGCTGAGGGGAGTCCCTTAGACAACCATCAGCAAGGCGGGATGGCAGTCCAAAGTAATTTGAAGACCGGTTAAAAGTGAGGGGTTTTTATAGGGAAGTTTGTACCTTTCGGCCATGGCAGTCCCGGGGAGAACAAAAGGAGTTTTGGCGCTGGACAAAGGATTTGGAAAGGTCAAGTTTAGCATGATTGGATTTGCGTGTGAAGACAATACTGTGGCTGGGACATTGATGACCCAACATAAAAGAGTAACTTGACTGAAAGCCATGTGGCTATCGTGGAGTTTGCGGCGGGAAGTTCCCTAAAGCTGCGGGCGAGGTTTGAGTTGCTGGCTTCAATGGGGAATGGAATGCAAACCATTAACGGCCGCACTCTGTCCGTGCTTGTCCGGAGAACCCGCGAACACGTGGAATGAGGTAACTGCGAGCCAGTCCAGCAACGACTGAATTAAATGATATCAAAGTGATATCTGGGAGCCCTCTCCAAGGGTGCCATACCAGAAGTAACAATCACATGATCCTTAAACTCTTTAAAAGTTATTTTGGCCCTATGGCTGACTCTTCAAATTTAATTTTTCATAGTAGCAGTTCACATTCTGTGCTACAGTCTTGTTTTTGCATAAAGAATGGTGTTTCTTCTTCATCTTCTGTTTTCAGTTTTGTTGTCTATTTTATTTCCCTAATAACCATCCAGTCACATACCTGCATACAGTTATCAGACTATTTTTGCAATGAGCGTACTGTTGGCCTCACAACATTCAATAAATTTCACTCCTGTTTAATTTTTAAATCCTAGGTCAAAATTACTAACCATGTTTGGTACTTTTCTGTTTCATGCTTTTTTTCACTAAAATTATCTATGACTATCTACATATCCTCCTTTGGTATGTCATCAATTTCCTCCGTGACACCTCCATAGAATTTTTCAGCTTCTTCTTGTCTTATTTCTGTAGTGGGAACATAAACCTGCATTATGATTATGTTGGTAGATTGTCCCTGAAGACTTACTGAAATTATTTGGTTAGACTTTGTATTATATCCCCTGACCATTTTTAAATATCTCACCTCTTTATTAAGGCCACCCTATTTCCAGAGTAAAATACTGTGTAATTATCTGATTGAAAATTTTCCATTCCTATCCACTTTAGTTTGCTTGTACCAAATATTACTATGTTCATACATTCCATTTCTTGTTTTACAAGTTCTACCTTCTCCTGGTTCATACTTTTCACATTCCATTTCCATG
Organism: Ctenosaura bakeri; assembly: GCA_948474755.1. Classification (NCBI taxonomy): domain Eukaryota; kingdom Metazoa; phylum Chordata; class Lepidosauria; order Squamata; family Iguanidae; genus Ctenosaura; species Ctenosaura bakeri. The sequence continues at coordinate 25,969 of CAOLHI010004960.1, read as the reverse complement.
TTACATGTGTTATGCAGCTTCCAATGTTTCTTTTACAGATGAGCATATCAGCAGCTGAATGTCCTTTCAGCTTGGGTCCAGAGCACTATTTATACTTGTTCCTTGCTCTTCCCCAGTAGCTCGCAGTATGCCTTACAACCTGGATGCCTCATCTTCCAGTACTATGACCCTTTTCGCATTGTAGCTTCTTGCGTGAGGGGGGAGGGCGGCTCGCGCGAGAAGCCTCCTCTGGGAGGCTGCCGCTTCCCCCTTGTTCCTTCCGCACGCGCTTCCTGCTGGCGCGTCCATCGCACTAGCGCCCCGCCCCTTCCTTCCGCAGGGGCCTGTGGGAGCTTTAGGCACCACGGAGGAAAGGAAGTATGACCCGGCCGCCTCCCCGACGCGCCGCACAGCAGGTAAGTGCGCGTGGGCGCCGGGAGTGTTGCGCGAGCACTGGTGATTTTCGCTTCAAGGCGAAAATAAAAAAAAACGTGCTCGCGCTGCTTCAGCCCCGTGAGCACCGCGGAAGTGGGAGTGCATCGTGCAGAGCGACACTCCCACTCCCGCGAGGCTCACGGGGCTATTTCGCGAGAGAAAGCCCGTGCGAAAAGTGTCTATCACTTGTGTCATTTTGGATTATTTAATCATAGGATTGTTGAGGTGAAAGACATTGAGAAGTGGTTTACCAGTGTATCTTTCTGCATAATACTAAGAAGGTTTAGCTGATGTTCCACTGCTGTTGTCTCTGAGATATGTTCTGCCAGTATCATCTTCTCCTACTGCTGCTTCCCAATAGTTTCCCTGCTCAGAGTTCTGCTGACCTCCTCACTGAAACTGTGATTTATTTACTGGGAATGCAGCCATTACTTCCTGAAGAGAATAGATGCAGCTTCTTCTGCCATCTTCCATTTTAGCATTCCACCTTGGGTGACCCTGCTAGGAGCTGGGAACGTTTAGCATGGAGAAGAGAAAGTTCACATGATAGCTATGTTTAAATATTTAAAGGGATGTCATATGGAAGATGGAGCAAGCTTGTTTTCTACTATTCCAGAGATTAGAACATGGAGCAATGGTTTCAAATTTCAGGAAAAGAAATTTTGTCTAAACATTGGGAACAACTTCCTGATGGTAGGAGCAGTTCAGCAGTGGCATATACGGCCTTGGAGTGTGATAGAGTCTCCTTCTTTGGAGGTTTTTAAATAAGAAGCTGGATGACTATCTGTCAGGAGTGCTTTGATGATGTATTCCTGCATGGTAGAAGGTTGGACTCGATGGCCTGGTGATCTCTTCCAGTTGTATGATTTTTTGATTCTAGATTTTCAATAGTTTTCTGATGGTATTACTCTCAGCCTCCCTAGCACATTCAAACCTCCTCACTATGCATCTAAGGGAAAAAACAACCTGCCCTATAGTTGGTTAAGAATTATGTGTTCTTTTCTTTTTTGTATCAAACATAATTCTTGTTATTTTTTTCCTCATTGTTTGAATGATCTTAGAGGAGATATAACACAATGGAAGTTGAAGGAGCTATTACAACCTTACCTAACAAATTCAAGGGAAAGTGCGACTAGCATGATGGGTGTCTGAGCATGTATTTGGAGAAGGCATATAAGAAGAGATAATCTATCTGTTTTGTGGTGCTTGCCAATTTCCTTAGTATGCTATTGAAAAGATGCTTTACAAAAGGGAAATTGTGAAAAGAAATCAATATACAAAACTATTGTGAAGTGCTGCTCTATCTAACAGCTATGATGTACTGTTCTTTTCCTTTTGAGTACATTAAGCTTGACAGAATGTGCAGGAAAAGATATTTACTTCAATCTTACAGTTTTAGTTCCATGCATGAGCACATTTTCTTTGCTATTAATTGCTGCCCCTTGATACAATCCAGATTTGTTTATATTGGGGTTGGTTAGAGGCAGCTGAGGTCTACCTGTGCATTCATGGTGCTATGGTCATAGCTTCTGATTTCCCCCCCTACTTTATAGGCAGAACTGGGAAGATTTTGAGCTAGTGTAGCCAATGGTTGTGCTAACTGGGGGATTCAGGGAGTTGCAGTACAAAAAGGACTGTTTCTAAGCCCTGTTTATATCCGTTATTGACTCTAAGCTTAAGGGAGCCTAAGAAAATTACTTTTTGTTGGGCTTAATTCTACATTAATGGGCCACAGAAGACTTCAGTGCAACTGGCAATAGCACTGTGAACACCAAGCAGCCTAGGGCTGCCATCTTGAATTTCCCAGAAGGCCTCTGAGAAATATTTTTTTTCCCCCAAGCCATTGTAGGCAATGTAAAAAGATTGCTTTTGCTTCTATGGAGGAGTGGCAACAGATGTGAGAATACTACTGGGGCTTACTAGGGTACTAGCCCTCTAATTATTACCTAGGGATGCCTGTACTGAATCCATCTAGCTTTGTGTAAGGTAAAAATTAAACAAACCATTTCATTTACGTAGGTCTTTAAAATTAATCAACTACAAGGGTGATGTTCAAAGAGCAAATATTAAATACATCAAATACTTCCGAATCTAAAAGTCAGGAGGAAAATCTAAATTTCATAGAGATTTTTTAAAGTACTGATAGAAAAAGGCAAGGATATATAACATCATTTTTAAAGCATACCTGCATTTCATAACAGATAGTATTTTTGCAATCTAAAATATTCTTATGCTTTTTTTTAAAAAAACTTGTCATCTCTGTATATGCATATCTCTTTTACTAACATTTCTGACAAGAATCAATAAAGACACTTTTGGATTAAGCTGTCCTCTAGTGGTTATTGTTGATTCCCTATTCTAAAATGTTTGTCAACAGCTTTTTTTCATTGGCAAACAATTAAAGTGTGGTGCAAAGAGCACATATATTTGTTATTGTGCCAGTGAAGAGCTTTTGTTCTACTCTCTGCTCATATCAAAGACAAAGAGCAAGTTCCACAGAATCATGCATTCTACTTTCTGGGCAAATTGGGATGCACAAATGGAAGCACCCCACATTCAGTTTCTTCATCAGTGCTGCTGCATCATTCCTGCTATATCTATAATTATTATGTTACTAATACATGGAATGCAAAACATTTTGGGGGTGGGTAATAGGCAGCTGGCCTAAATACCCTAAAATCCCATCTGATCTCAGAAGCTAAGCATGATTTGCCTTGGTTAGCAACTGGATGGGAAATCACTGATGAATACTGGGTACTTTAAGTTGTATTTCAGAGAAAGGAACTGGCAAATTCATCTCTGAGTATTCATTGCCTAAGAAACTCCTATGAAGTTCATGGGGTCACCATAAGTCCACAGGCAACTTGAAGACACATACATTTACACACAGACTGAGAGGTCTCACCATTGGAATGTCATTCACACAAGCAAATAAGATTTTGCAGAGGTAATATTGTGTCTAGTTGTTCATGGGTATTAGACATACAAGTGTTCCTCTCTTTGACAAAGACTGCCCCACACTTCCTCCTCCTTTGCTGCTGCCTGTCCCTGTGTCTTGCCATATACTCTTGAGGTACATCTAGTTAGGAGTACTGTTTGGATTTAGGCAATAATATTTTGTTATTCTGGCTGGCATCCTGCATTGCATAATAGAGTTACAGATCTGTAACTGCTACATATTCAGCTATGCTACTTATTCACAATCATGGCACTACTGCCACAATCATAAATGCCAAACAAAATCCACCTACAACTACAGGAGGCTGCTTCAAGGAAGCCTGTGGGACAGTTGGTTGGGACACTTCAATATGACATGGGCAGACCTATCCCCCACAGAGCCATGGGTCATTTCTGCACTACACTTTTATAGCGGGATTACTCCACTTTCAACATCTTATGGAATCTTGGGGTTTGTGATTATTCCTATGGAATCCTTGGGTTTGCAGTTTAGGGAGGGGCCAAAATTCCATAGGATGTTGAAAGTAGAATAATCATGATATAAGAGTGTAGTGTGGAAATGGCCATGGTGTAATGAGGAGAAACAAGATGCTGACATGACTCACTTGAAGTACATAGCAAACTCCATTGCTCAGAGGGTCTCACTAGAGTTTAAGGTGGTTTTCAGAGGTCGATTCCTTAGGTCATTCATAGCCACATTTACATATACATTGCTATGAATGTGATTTAGGATCTCAGTCATATTTATATAATTCAGTCTCTGTATTTGAGTGAACAGAAAATCCAAAGTCTCTACAAGTCATCTACAGTGCAAAAAATGTAACCCCAAGGGAGCTTTATATCTATGGTCCAGTTTCTTTATACAAATGGAGCCATTTGACAAGGCCAGCACCCTGCAGGAGATATGTGAAGACGTAAGTGAAATGCATTTTTTTTAAAAAAAAATAAGTGGAAGTATTAAAGCACTGTTACCTTGATCTCTGGGGGTCCCGGGAGGGACACCTAAATAACCAAACAACAACACAACTTTGGGGAAAATTAGCTGGAGCACTCACTAAAGCTAGCGAGAGGCAGGGTAACTTAGCAGGATCTTGCAACCCAGCGTCCACGGGGTCAGGTCAGTCAAGCAGTCAGACGGTTTAAAATAGCAAAACGATGTTTATTAAATACAGACAAATATTAAAGACACCACAGTCACACAGTTAACTAAAGAATCAGATATTGACTTAGGAGTAGGGATTTTCAGAGGGAAATGGGGGATACGACACCTATCTCATAGTCCTGGAGAGGTCTGTGGATTGAGTTCGTTGGTATGGAATCTCAGTGCATGGGACTGAGGGGACAGCTCACCAAAGAAAGCAGCAGCAAGGCAGTCTGGAACTCAGGAGTGATCCGAGGAAGGTCTCGGAATCAGGGGTTTTTATAAGGTGAATTGTGACTGCAGGCCATACCTTACTCAGCGAGAACAATACGTTTTAGGAGCGGGACAAAGCCTTGGAAAAGTCAGGCTTTAGCATGATTGACTTAGAGCCAAATTAACAATACTGTGGCCAGTATGCAAATGCAGAGCACTTAGTACAGCTTTGTCAGGTTACCTGCTCGGGGCAGGGAGCCTTTGTTAGTATCACGCATATGCAATGAGGTGTTGCTGGAGAGGTTCCTGAAGCGACAAACTGGCTCTGTCTGGCCTGCCTGAGTGGAGAATGGAATGTCCAGCAATTATTGGCCATGCCTGTTTGCGTGCTTGTCCAGAGGCCTCACAAACACGTGGAGCGGGGTGGCAGAGGAAAGCCGAATCATTTGATATCAAAGTGATATCGAGTGCTATCTCCGGGCAGGCCTGGACTGCAGTAACAGCACATCCCTCTGCAGCAACCTTATGTGCTCTTTACTTATGATTTCTGCAACCAGGTCATATATCCACATGCATGCACACACATATTCTTGTAGGAAGAAGTAGGTATCCTTGTGCTCCTGGATCTGAGCATTCTTGCTCCTACTAGGTCCACTACATGGCTAGGGACCATTTTGTTACCCCACTGGAATACTCTATCCCAGGGACTATAAATTTGATAGAGGTTTCCCAGATGGGCACATAGGCAAAAAGGGTCAACCAACCGAAACCAGGTCAGGACCAGGAAAATCTCCAGTCACTTAGCCCAAGGAGACCTCAGGCTATGCGAATCCATGAAAACAAAGGGTCCTCAGCCAAGAGTAGCCAACTTGAGGGTATTATTGGGTTTTCTCCAGGTCAACCTTGACTTTGGAAAATCCTACAAGACAAGGTCCATCTAGATAAACTTACACTGCAACCCTTTGCAACCGCAACCCTGAACACTCACAACCCAGCATAAACCAATCATACAAATGACTGGCCCATTGTTCTCCCCCGGGAGAGGGCCTGCCCTTGAGGTACATTCAGCCCAATAAGCAGTCCTAGTTTTTGAGGGTCTCTTCAGAGAACTCCCCACCATGCTAGCAGACTGGCACTCTGTTAGTTGAGTGATCCCCTCAGCCATCTCTTTGCTGAACTCTGTTTTCTCACCGCTTCCTAGACTGAAGCCTTCAGGATAGGTGCAGTATCACTGCTTCTGCATTCCCTTTGCTATGTCCCCTATTCATTTTTTCACCTCTTTTCCTTCTCAATAGGCCTTGTGTGCATGAGTGAGTGAGTGCATTGGTGTGTGATACTATACTCATTTAATAAAATTCATTTATTTGGTACATTTGTCTGGCTTTTTGCTTGGTCTGACCCAATAAAGTTGGGTAAAAGATCCTGCTGGGTTACCGTGCCCCTTATTTTGGTAATGCCAGTGCTCTGCTAATTTCCCCAACCTTTATAACTTGGAGCAAATCAAGGTATCCCCATGGGATCCCCAGAAGTCGGGGTAACAATTTGCAGTGGCTACAGAAAATATAGGTAAAGGGCACTGGGAGGAGAAGGCAGTATCAGTTTACCCCCTGCCAGAGTGATTAGGATCTTGGCAGAATGCGTATGTTATGAATACAATGGGAAACATTATGCAGGGATATATCTGATCTTGACTAATGTATGAGGGCTGCAGTATTTTAATGATAAAAATTAGAAGAGTATCAAGTAGGTTACCAATTCAGAATTGTCCAAAGCCTTTAGTTTTCAGAGCCAAAATGTAAGAACTAGAGATAAGCACCAATGATGTTATTAAATGTTATGCTTTAAGTGCCAACTGCAGTTGCTTACCTACTTGGGAGATAGGATAAGGAACATTTGATCTAGCCTATTTGTTTCTAGCCAGAAGGTATATGCAGAGCAGAATGGGGTAAGTCCTGACACCACAACATCTGGCAGGGAAAAAGGAAATTAAATAAATGTATAGACCCTCTGGAGAGTATCTGCAAATTGCATCAACAAATCAGCTGAGCCCTGCTAACTGCACCAAGGTGCTTCTCTATCAGCTGAGCTGGAGATAAGCATACAGTACTTTCCTCTTGTGTGGTGCTAATCCCACCGAAATGGAAGAATTTCCATCCTTGTCTTCTACCTGAATATGATCCGTGAAAACTGGAGACTCAGGGCCAGGCCCTGACATTTAACAGCCCTAATATCAAGGATTTAAGAGTGCTTCCTAAGGTAGTTTCACTTTTTAAAGAACCAGCACATTGCTATGCTTACCTAGGAAAACGGATATAGATATATAGATATATATTTCAACTAAAATTTTCTTGAAAGGTATTTCCTAAATCTCATCTCTCTTCCACTAACATTTATCTCTCTTCTACCTTTTCTTACTCTCAACCTTATCATTTAAAAAAGACACTATAAAAACAACAGTTAAATGTACTACTATGGCTGATCAATGTCCTTTTCTCTTTCTTTGTACTGATTGCATGTGGCATAATTGGTCTTCTTTTGGAATAACAAAAAGATTTTCATTGAAAATCCTTTCTGGATTTTCAAATGGCTGGCTAGTCTATTTGATATGCAGAGCTGTGCTGACTTTGATAAATCTGCCAAGTTAACTGCAAGAAATATGTATCTTTCTTTCTTATGAGTATAGATTTATTTTTAAAAAAGAAAATGGACTTAACTAATAATGTCAGAGCAGCTCAGATATTCATGGTAAGAAAAATCATGAGAACAGTCTTCGTAGATAAGCTAATAACACCTTTAGCAATTTAGAAAACCTTTAGAAATACAGTAGTGATGGCCAACATGGAGCCTTTGGGATACATGGACCTCTTCCATTCATTTTCCTAGATTTCTCTGTGTCCCTATTGCCATGTCCTGAAATTTGAGGGGACAGTGGTGGTACCAAAAAGTATTGATTTTCCTTTAAATTTGTCAAAAAAAAAAGAAGTCCTCACAAACACGTGCTTCAATTGTAATACCAGGGACGCATGTAACTTGCTTTGCAACTCCTTAGTATTTCTAAAAGTACTAAATACCTGAAAACATGATGCATGTTCTTCATGATCTTGTTTTGAGGAGGATCTCTGTGTTTTAATGGAGCTCTGCCACTCCATGTTTCCACATTTCAGAGATACAGAACCAGCACGTATGGGGCCCTTGATTGTTTGGGCGATAGTAATGTGGGCCTAGAATCTCTAGAAGTTACCCATCCTTGAGATACAGGCCTCTGATTAAGTAAGATGAATACTCCATAAAGCCTGGTACATTTAGAAGACACTTGTTTCCAGAGATTTATAAATATAACCTCTATGAAACACATATGTATTGTAAGCAACAGGATGAACATGGAAGGAAATGCACCAATAATCTCTTCAACATGACCACCCCATGCATTTTGAGATTTTTTGTTACACAGGATGTTTTACTAATTTACAAGTGAAGTAGAGGTCAATGAAGTATGAGCAAACTTCTCTGTTACAAAATGAGGTTTTTGATGCGCCTTGTGGATGTCAGTAATTTTTCAGCTCTCAGTGAGTTCATGTCACCCCTGGTGCAAGAGTGTCTTTTTTTCATGCATAAAAAAAATTCAGAGTTCTTTGATTACTGCTGGCCATCTGCTTTTAACTCAGAATCAAGAGGTGTGCTTTTGTTTCTATGTCTTCCAGCAGAAAAGGTCTGTGAGATTCTCCTATAGACCTGTCAATCTAAAATGATCTAAAATAACACATCTGAGTTTCCGAATCAGCCAATTAGACCAGAATAAATTTCATGCATACCATACTCCTATAATTTAATGTTGGCTTTTAAAAACACCAGTGTGTTGCATCCAAGCTTTAGCCTACAAATATTCTTACCAGTATGAATGTGTTTATTTTTAAGATACCAAAAGATTATTTGATGTTCTTACAGATTAAAATGGCCACCTCTCTCAGAAATATGTACCTTTTCCTCAACATCTTGAACTCAAAACTTATTTCACTGTTTTTTAAAAAAGTCTGAAAAGCTGACACTCCTGTAGAAAATAAATGCTTCAAAGACCTTTGATGCTTTATTGCTTTGATGAAGGGAAAAGGCTAATTATAAAAGGAAAAAGATAAAATCATGATTTTCTGTTTGTTGGTCTCGCTAATTTAGTTAAACTCTATTGAGGATGCTAGCTACAAAGTCATAAACCAACCTCCAGGAAGATATAGATCTACTCAAGAACAAGGTCTTAAATTGCTAGACTGCTTTGTATGCTTCTGCATGTCTTTTGAGGATGAAGTATTGGGAGTTTCTATTATTTTTCATTATTATTATTATTTATTTATTTTTTATAAATAAAAATATATAAATATATATAAATATATTTTTTATAAATAAAAAAATAAATAAAATAAAAAGAGTTTCTATTATAGACTTGCTAAAAATATAATGTATTCAACTGTAATTTTGATTTCTAAATCATCATCACTACCACTGATAATCAGCATCTTCCTTTCTAGTAAACATGCCCAGTGGGGTATATAACATAATCATAAAGCTGTACAAGATAATCAATCCTAACTAGTTTGTAAAAGGAATAACAAAGAAACCCAGAGCAGCTTGCAACCATAAAATCCATATATGATAAAGCCAAACACACTATATACAATTTACAGCTATAAGAAAATACAACATCGTAAAGACAAAAACACAACCTTCATATTAGCAAATCATAACCGCCCCCTCCCAAACCAAACAAAAAGAAAAACAGCCATACCACGGGGTAAATATTCATCTAAGGGCTTCTCTGAACTTCCACAATTTTGGTGCATTCCTAATACTTTAAAGTTCTTAATGTGGGGAGCATTCTATGGGAGCAGTGCCATAGATGAAGAAGCCCTCCACTTTTCTGCTTTCCTTTAAGCCTCAAATGGCTGAGGGAACTGAAGTAGGAGTTCAGAAGATGAAGGAAACATAGGTGAAGGAACATATAAGAAAAGGCAGTCTGTAAAGTACTCGGATACCAAGGAATGATAATGTTAGAAGTTAAACCCAGCATGATAAACTGAGTCCAGAAACAGTGGTAACAGATCAAACAAAAGTTGTATAGTACGCATAATCTCATTAAGTCAATATCATGGTGGCATCATTTCATACTACTTGGAGTTTCCAAGCACTTTTTAATGACAATCCCATGTGGAATGTACTATATTTATCTCACCCTGGTAACAATTATGGAATGAATGTCTGTGAGGAAGCTGTCTTCCATCAGGTGGGGTAATAGCTAGTGCACAAGCTGAAAATGGGGATAGGGCATCCCTTACCACAGATTCAAACTCTATATCCAACGGGAATACCAGAATGATCAAACTAGATAGGTGATCTTTCAGAAGAAGTTCAACTTCATCCAAAACAGGCTGTAATGTGTAATCCAGAGATGCTCAGGATATCTGATGTGGAAGACCAGCAATCTTTTTTCTCTATTCATGTAGCAGGGACTGATATCACGTTTGTCCCCGTTGGCTACAACTGTTTCTTTCTCTGTTGGAAGTTTGCCATGGACTGGTGGCAGCATGTGGCTCATGTACCATCACTAGTCCACAGACTACCATTTTGAGTAATACTGATGTAATCCATATCAGATAGTTTGGTCACCAACAGTAATTCTGTTTTGATTCAATTAAATTACAGCTTGTTATGTTCCATCTGGTCCTTCATAGCAGACCACTAATTTGCAAGTATGTCTGCTGCTTCCCTAGGATAAAATATATAAAAGTTGTACAGTTAGGTACAATTGGGTATCACCATTGTATTCATGATTCTACTCCAAAGCCAATGACATGCAATAGAAGTATCCCAGCAGCATCTTTTGAGTTTGGCCTTTCAGATGGGAATGGAAAATCAGTATTACATATCCCTAGTCCACCCCAGATAGCCAAGAAGTGGTCAGTGTTAGTAAAAGCCATTGAAAGATCCACAAGAAACAGGAGAGAAGAAATGGGCTTCCTTTTGCAAAAGTATGGCAGATCTATGTAAAGGCCTCTGCTTACTCTTCCATAATATATGGTAAAACGCCTATGTTTTGAAATGATATTTGAAATTTTCATTCTCCAGAATGATCAGCTGGTTTGCTGTACAGGAAACAATATTTTCCACACAGGAACTTGGCATGTACAGAAAACTGGCAAAAAAATTGTGTGTTGGGGAAAGCTATGTGTTTTTCTCCACAGAATAATTCGTCTACATCCCTGCCATATGTTGCTCTGCTGGATGTGTGTTGGAATGGTGTATTGTAGTCAATGTAGAAATGATGCTATAGACATTCATTGAGTTAAGCTTGTAATGCTACAAAGTATAACTGATGATTACAACACTGTATCTGTTTGGAACCCACCTGTATTATTACAACATATCAATTGGTTAATTGCTTTATTGCTTATTACTACAATGTATTTGGTGAGAGGGAGAAGATCAGTGCAGGTGAAAACAAAAGGGTCAAGGAGAACATTTTGAGAATATGATGTGTCTAAGGCCCTTTCCACACAGTATTTGCCATGCGAAAGGGCCCCTCGAGCGTTGCGTGATTGTGAGGAGCAATCTGCACAATGCACTCACAATCATGCGACATTCCAGGGGCCGGCAGGTGCTGATCACGCATCTTTTCATTTTCAGCTGGAAGCCAAAAATGGTGCATGATAATGCATGGCTCCCAGGCCCCACGCGCACTTACCTGGCACGTGTAGCCTCCAGAGCCATGCCGGTTGCGCTTCTTGCCCCAGTGCAGCCTGGGAAACTCCTAGGCTGCACTGCAGAAGGAAGAGGTGGGGCTCTCATGCGAACAGGCAGCTCGTGTGGAGCTGAAGTAGCAGGGACGCAAGAGCCTCTCACCGGAGGCTGCTCACGCGATCCCCACACCCCAGAGCTGGAAAAAGGTAAGTTGCAGAAAGGGCCTAAGATAAGAGGCAGAGAATATGTTCCTGTCCCTAGGATAAGAAGTGGGAATCAAATGTGGGTCTGGGAACTGTCTAAAGAAGTGAGGTGGCGTTAAATTTATGATCTTCTCCAATCGTAGTTTTGTGTGCCTAAAATTTGGATTTGTGTCTATTAAAACTGAGGGCTCCATGTATGCTTTAATCTCAGCAACTTCTGAAGAAGAGAGTTGTGTTGCTTTCAGGTTCCATCCCTGCCATTAACTCTACCTTCTGTTCCTTAGAGGAAAAGAGGGATACAAAATACAGCATTGTAGCATGTGTGTCTGTTACTTTTTGCTCCAAACTTTAGTGTACCTCCTTCGGTTCACCTCCTATCTTTCAGCTCATTCATTCATTCATTTGTATCTGACATTTTTCTCAATACTGGGAGTCCAGCCAACAGAATTTCTTTGTCATATGAAAGTGGTGACATAGCAGATACCAAATAAGGTTTGGTTTAATTTAACAGTTTACTGTATCATGCACCTTGGCTATTTATAGAACTGAAATCCCTTCTAAAAATTTTCCTTCCAGTGCTTCTGCCTATGAGATCTGCTGTGACATGTTTCGTAGCCAGTAAAGGTCAGTAGCTGAAAATAGGCTCCTACAGCGATTTAAGCAGCAGCAACATGATTTCTAAGAAATTTGGCATACATTTATCTCTGGTTGTTTGACAGATACTACTAAACCAATTGATGGTGACCTTTTACTTTTAATCTAATAGGCAAAAAAATATATCACCCTCCCCCTTCACTTCTTGTTGTCCAATCCTAACAAGGAGTAAAGACAGAGCAAAATGAATCCATTTTCACACCAAGGCCCCAACTAGGAAGGCAGTCAGTTTTAAAGTATGACATGGATCTGCCTTCAAGAAACAATTTAACCCTGTGCATTACTTTTGAACGTATTACTGGGCAAGGCAGAGCCATCCCAATATAATTTGTTGTCCAAGACCAAGCAGGAAAAAGTTTGAGGGAATTCTGACACTTGGGTGAAGATAAGGAATGGACAGAGGAAAAAAAAGTACTTGGACACATCTGAATATGTGTACATGAAGTGGGTGCACATGCACAGTGTTGTCTGTGAATATGTCTTGTCCCTAATGGTAAAACCAGTCCTAAACTTTGAAAACAGACTGAACCTGAATCAGTGTCAGTCTTGACTTCTCTCTAAAAAAGATCCTGTATCATGGTGAAGAAGAAACTGGAAATACTAACGAAGAATATAATCCATATGAATGTATTCAAAACAAATAGACATGTGCTGACTAAGGCCCTTTTCGCAGCGCCGGCACTTGTGCGACGGAGGAGGGTGGCTCGTGCGACAACCATCTCCCGAAACGCCGCCACTTCCCCCCGCCTCCTTACCGCACCTGGCATCTTTTCCCATGACGGGCGCTCTTCAGCCACGCCCCAGCTTCCGCAGTGCTCCCTGAGAGCTGTAGGCGGCGCTGGGGGCGGAAGCGGGGAGGAAGCATGACAGGCTCGCCTGTGACGGCGCTCCGCACTTCAGTAAGTGCGAGGCGCCGCCAGGAGCCTTGCGCGAGTGCCGTTTATTTTCGGTTCCAGCCAAAAATAAAAAAATACGCGCTTGCGCAGCATCAGCCCCGTGAGTGCCGCGGAAGTGGGAGTGCGTCGTGCAGAGCAACGCTCCCACTCCCGCGAGGCTCAGGGGGCTCTTGCGCGACAGAAAACCCATGAGAAAAGGGCCTAAGATGAGAATTGTGTAGTTATTTAATAAGACATTCAAAGACAAATTAATTCCTTTTTTGCTTTACTTTACTTTCTCTGTTCCATTCAGATTCCCAATGCATGGGAAATAAGAGTTAGTGGTTAGATTCAATGAAGACAGACTGAAAATGCATAACAGAGTGCAATGGACAATAAATTGGCTTCAGATTAAACCTCCTTTTCTTATGAACAACAGGATCTTGTACAAATCTGTCAAAGGTAAGCAAACACCAAATTTAATAAAAGGTATCATTCAGGTTAGATACCCAAAGGTGGCAAGCTCTTTTCAAAGACAAGCAGTTATGTAAAAAAGAAAGCCATGAGATTTCACTAATTAGAACGGAAGCTGATATATAATATACTAAAATATAGTAAAACAAATTGTCAGACAATGGCATGGTGAATCATGATGAAATCAAATTAATCTACTATATAAAAGCCAAAGTTTTTGAGCGATGTTGTCTGTTTGTCTGCATCAGGCAGGTGCAGATCTCATATGATTGGCTGTGTGAGGTGAGAAGACCTCATATGATTGGCTGACTGTGAAGATTCTATGGAATCCTGGGGTTGGCTGTTCAAGGAGGAGCCTTTAGAATTCTCAGCTAGAGAACTCTGAATAGGCTGGTTGCTATGGAGATGAGGCCTAGCAGCAAGTCTCCTCACGAACCCAACATCTGCATGTTAACAACTCTGAATACAGATTGGATTGGGGAATATGGGCAAAAATTACAGGTACTGAACAACACAGTTTGGGGAATTAGAGACAAAGGATCTCAAATCTGTGTTTTTCATCTGCATCTAACTCCTAACATAAGGTAAGGTAATTCCTAAGGAATTTCTAACAAGCGTTACCTATGAGAAAATAAAATCCCAGGCAACGCCGGATATATAGTCTACTATAAACCAATCTTTTATTTATGTGCATGTGTGTGTGTGTGTGTGTGTGTGTGTGTGTGCACACGTGCATATGCAGGGATTATGCGGAGTGAGTGCCACAGACTTTGTATAGCTCTGGAGTAATTTTCTCCGCCTCATAAATCTAGATAAATCCAGATGTTGCTGGGCTGCAACTTTCAGCAGCTGTAGCCCATACAACAAATAGTGGAGAATGATGAGAGTTGTAATTCAACATCTGGAGGGCCTCATGATTTCCATCTCTGCTGTAAATCTTCCACCAAAAACTTTGCATTTAGATAGATCTAACAGAGAACTGTTTAAAAAAAGTGGCAAAATGACAGCAAAATAACAGTGACCTTCATTCTTCAGGACCTTCTTCTGATGCCTCAAATATTGTCTTTCTTGTCAAATATTGTCTTTCTTGTGGTTTATGTGCAAAGATAGAGATTTGTAAAACATGGCATGTCCGGTTGCTGGCTAACTCTAATCTGATATATTCATTCTGTGCTGAAAATTGGAGAGGGAGAAAATGTGAGAGTTTGCAAGCCACAGGTCTACATCCATTATTAACAGGAAGAAAATAGAATTTGAGATAGCAATGGATTGTTATCCATTAGATGGTAATATATTTTCTACTCTGTGTCATGTACAATGGAGCAGGCAGACTCATCAGTGCTTAGCAATTTGTTAGAAGAACATTCAGTTTGTGATCTGAAGGATGCCTGCAAATGACACGTTAAAGAGCACCCAACGCATTTGCTTTGATTACTCTCTTTCACTGTCTCCACATTATCTAAAGTCTACGAAATGACAAAGCACCCATTCAGATAAATGAGTTGTAGAAAGCATAAACTGCTTACTTCTATTGATTCTGCAGGGGTAGAATAAAATATATTTGTTGCCATTCACTTTGCTGCATAATAAAAATATGCCGAACAATTAACATGGGTCGCTCTTTGAAGAAAAACAAAAACAAAGAGGATCCATATGTCTATAAAAAGTGATTGTGTGAATACAGACATTGAGCAAATCCACCTCAGAGTCAGACCTTCTACGTTGCTTAGAAGTGGGCTTTTGCCTCAGGAAAGCATTCCTTTCAAAATTTAAACGATTCCACATACATACATCATGTTGTAAAATGTTCCCTTCTTCCAAAATACAGGAATCCCAGGCCTTTTCTGCTCTAGACTGTTATAAGTGCTATTATTCCACTTTTAGCATCCTGTGGAATCCTGGGGTTTGCAGTTTAGGGAGGGGATTCCATAAGATGTTGAAAGTGGAATAACAGAACTATAACAATCGTGTGTGGAAATAGATCTTTATCCTACACTCCCATAGGATATGCTCCCATGAGACATTACCATTTGTTCAAAGATAAATCAGAAATTTTATTCTGTCATATCCAGCTACCATTCCCACACAGGGGATCTGACAGACAGAAAAGCCCCTGAAATGCTCTTTATTATATATTCCAGCCTCACTCATTCCAATATGATCAAGTAAAATCCTATAAGGTGAAGAGTAGTCCATTGCCTGTGAAGTGTGATAAGCAAGTGTATGCAATGAGAGCAGCCTACGAAGAGTCATTGTCTGGTCCTTCCTTTCTTTCATACCAATGCTCTTTATTCATATTCATGATAGTCATATCTAGGGAATGGAGAACTGACCCTATAATAATTCAGAATTTGCTTGTTGGAGGCAGAAAATTACGCTAACTTATTCCCATGCTGCCATCTCCACCAACCCTATGGTCTTGTGGGTTCCTATAAACAGGAGAAAGCAGAATGGTTTTTGCAGGCCCTTTCTGCAGCTTACCTGATTCTGGTGTGGGCATGCGGGGATCATGCAAGCAGCCTCTTGCAAGAGACATTCGCATCCCCTCTGCTTCTTCTCCGCAGCAGCTCCCTGCTGAGCGGCAGGAAGTGTGAGGGCTTCACCTCCATCTTCCACATCACAGCCGGATACTTTCCCAGGCTGCGCTGGGGGAGGAAGCAGAAGGGCCACATCTTTGGAGTCTCCACATGTAAGGTAAGTGCATGTGGGGCCCTGGAGCAACGCGTCATCATGCATCATTTTCAGCAAGAAGCCAAAAATGATATATTGTGCAATCACCACCTACTGGCCCCGGCAGTGTCACATGATTGTGAGGACATCATGTGGAATGGTCTTCACAATCGCGTGATGCTCTGGAGGCCCTTTTGCATGAGAAATGGCATGCAAAAAGTGCCCCAGACGGTCAACCCCACCAAGCTTTTAGGCCCTTTCACACTATACAGTTATAGCACTATGCTTTCACTTTAACTGCCATGACAACATCCTATGGAATTCTAGTATATGCAACCAAGGAGTATTTAGAAATCTCAGCCAGAGAGCCTCTCCAACTACAACCACAGTATTTCATTGGATGTTGCCATGGCAGTTAAAATTGAGTCATAATGCTATAATTGTATGTGTGACAGGGCTTCCTGTCTGAAAGAGATTTCCAGGGTGAATGAGGGTTGCGTACTGAAAGGGGAGAGTATCTGTCAGCCCTTTCCAAGATCAGCTTCTCTGTATCTCTTTTAACTTTCCCTCTTTTCTTGACTCAATAAATATCTATCGTAAACACATTTATATTAGTTTATCTGCATTGCACGAGATATGAAACAAAGCACTTCCCCCCCAAAAAACCCTCCTCATAGCACAAAAAAGAAGGTCATGGGGAAAGTCAAGTCTCCTACTTGGAGCAAGACTGAATAGAAAACAAAATTTATGGTATATTTAACACACTATCTTTCTTTAAACCAGTTCTGAATAAGACTTTTCATTTTTCTTTTCATTCTTCTATAACACTGCACTTTCCCTAAAGGATATTGATAGGTTATAATTCCCTAAATAAGTTTTCAGTACTGATGACTGGGGCTTATTGTCACTATAAGAACACAATCAAGAAGCAAGAATTACATTTGGGAACGTTACCATAATTAATGTTGCATTATAAAGAAAATGCTATAAAAGCACTTAGAAAAGGCTTCCCATATTGCCAAGGGAAATCCATCATGGTTATTGCACTAAAATTACTATGGATGGAATTAATCATGTTTAAAAGATTATACTATGCTGTTATTGGATATGGCGTAAATATACTGGGAAACAGTACCAGCAGATATAATTTTGGAAAGAAACTGTGGAGGGAACAAAATGGTGATCACAGTAAATAACCGATCTGAAATAAAGTGTGTTCCATTTATAATTATGATCGGAAATCAGTCAATAGCTGATGACATTTGGAAGTCTACCTTATTTCAGAAAAGAAAAGAGTCCTTGGTTCACCACATAACCCCATTCTTGTTGTAAGAAAGTGAGTGTGGGCTCAGTGGACATCCGTCTTCTTTCCAGGCTGCCGCAGCTTTGACCTAGGAAGTTGTGCAACTGGCATACCCTCTTGTATCACATTTTGTTCCAGAGGGCTACTAGCAATGAATAGACCAGATTGAAGGCAGGCTTCTATTAGATGGACCACAAAGAAGAAGTTTCTCCTCTAATTCACTTGAGGGATTTAAAAGTATCCCCTTGCTTCTTACCGGACCATTTAGGCTTGTTACCCTGTTCTCTGGGGGTCCCAGGAGGGGCACCCAAATAACCAAACACAATAACACAACTTTGGGGAAAATTAGCTGGAGCACTCACTAAAGCTAGCGAGAGGTAGGGTAACTCAGCAGGGATCTTGCAACCCAGCATTTATGGGGTCAGGTCAGTCAAGCAGTCAGACAGTTTTAAAATAGCAAAATGATGTTTTATTAAAGGACAAATAGTAAAGACACCACAATCACACAGCTAATGGAAGAATTGGAAATAAGGATTTTCCGGGGAAATGGGTGATACAACACCTTTCTCGTAGTCCTGAAGAAGCTTGAAGATGGAGTTCGTGGAAATGGAGTCTCAGTACGTAAGACTGAGGGGACGGCTCACCAGACACAGTGGCAGCAAGGCTGGATGGGACTCAGGAGCGATCCAAGGTGGTCTCGGAATCAGGGGGTTTATATAAGGTGAATTGTGACTGCAGGCCATGCCATACTCGGTGAGAACAATGCGAGTTTGGAGCGGGACAAAGCTTTGGAAAAGGTCAAGTTTAACATGATCGGCTTAGCGCGGAATCAACAATAGTGTAGCCAGTATGCAAATGCAAGGTACTGAGCTTGGCTTTGTAAGACTATCAGCTCAGCACCGGGCACCTTTGTTAGCGTCGCGCTTAAGCAAAAGGGTGTTTGAAGGAGAGGTCCCTGAAGCAACGGAATGGCTCTGTTCTGCCTGCCTAGGAGGAGAATGGAATGCCCAACACTTACCGGACGCGCCTGTTTACGTGCTTGTCTGGAGGCCTCGCAAACACGTGGAGCGGGGTGGCAGAGGAAGGCCAAATGGTTTTGATATCAAAAAGATATTGAGTGCTATCACCGGGTAGGCCTGGGCCGAAGCAACAGGCTGCAACACTCTTACCTAGGGGTGTAATTCTTTGTTCATTTTATCCTCAAAGGAAGAGATGTTTTTCCTTCTGCAAGAAAGTATTTTAAAACAAAGTCTTTGAAGATTTTTCATAGTTCAGGACTTATTCTGTGCCAAGTTCACATTTGTTGTGTGTGTGCGTGTGTGTGCGTGTGTGTGTGTGCACGCACATGTGTCTAGAAAATGTTATTTTCTTTATAGGAATCAGTGTTCAAGTAAGTGTGTGTGTGTGCATGCATAAATATTATTTTCTAGCACAAAATGCTGTTTTACATACAGAGACCCCATTTTAAAAAGCACATTCAAATTTTGTGCAGAAGTCCGCAACTGTGAAGATTCTTTTCAGACAAGAATTCTCTTCATCAGGGTTTCCCAATACCTGAAGAAGAATACCATTTTTTAAAAATTTTGAACATTCTTTCCATCCCTATGTTGCCCTCCCTTTCTCCCTTGAATTGTGTCCTTGCGTGTTCAGAAGTGTTACAGCTGTTCTTGGCTTTATGTTTAAGGCCAATAAACTAGATTGTTATAGTGCTATTATTCCACTTTCAACATCCTATGGAATCCTGGGATTTGAAGTTTAGGGAGGGGCCTCAAATCTGCAGTGGGACTACCTTGATTTGTCATTGCCATTATTTTTCCTTGTCACTATTTTGGTCATAGCACTGAATCCGGTTTGACAGAAAAAGGTGCTTGTCTGCATCTTTCTTATTTCAAGGATCCCCTTATGGGAATTTGGGGTGAAAGTGTTTAGAGACATGCCCAGCTAAGGACCAGTTACACCTCCTTCATCCCTGGTGGTATGTGTACAACGTGTGAAGTGTGATCCCACTTCCTAACATTATATGGCTTTTCCAGCAAGTTGGATGTTGATGGTTTATCAGATAGCAGGTAGCTTGCCTAGTGCTTGCATCCACTGCTGCATGTCATGCCAATGTTCTTTATCAGTAACTAATAAGGTTGGGCCTTTTTTACTCCAGCCATGTATATATGTTTGCTTTCCAATCCTCCCTGCCTCAGCTGTTTTATACCTGCTTAACTGTTCATTTTTGGAGTCAGTAAGTGCAGGGATTTTATACTACATGACTATTTTGCACTACATGACTATTATATGACTATTGTGTGACTATTTCTTTTCTTTTTTTTAAAGAATGCTGCAGATGAGGATTTTATATTATTTTTTAAAAAAATCTCTGTACAGTACTGGGTGAAATGTTTGAAGACTGTTGCTCCTTATGAGGACATTCCTTGGCAGCACTGGGACGTTTTTAATGTGCCAGCTTCCTCAAGACAGCCATTTCCCATGTCAGGGGAGAGTGAAGGAAGCAACACATTCAGATATTTTCCTTTAGCTGCAATAACATTAATCTCTGGGACTTCTTGAAGGTGTCTATTGTGCTGCACCAATCTAAAGGAAAATAGCTGGACATGTCTTTGTTTCTCCCCCTGCTGTCCACCAAAATAGAAGTTAAAACGAGCACTGTTTTACCACCCCTATCACTTAGACCAAGGGATTGAGGGTCCTTGCAACTTGTTAGCTAATCTGGATTCTTTCTGGGGTGACCTTTATCTTTACCTTTATCAGCTTTTGGTCACCTGAGTGCCCAACTCATCATGTGGTTAAATCAGACAGGCCAGGTTATCATCAACATTCTATTATAATTTTTTTCAAGCATGGGACTTTCAGGATATTTACACAAGAAATGAGCAGTCTATTTTGGTTAAGCTATGTATGGTAAGTACATAGATGTTTATAGATGTATAAACATACATACATCCCAGAGAGAGAGAGAGAGGGAGAGAGAGAAAGAGAGAGAGAGAGAGATGGACATAGCAATATCTGGTCACATAAGCTCTTTTATATAACATTACTTTGCATGTAAGACATCATTGCAACATATTATATGGCCATGAAGATGTTATATTTTCATCAGAATATTTCATAGGGATGTTATCTCTCTATTCAACCGTTGAACAGCGTCGGTAATAATTAATAAATGCAAGAACATCAGCCTTCTAAACCATTTAACATAGCTTCTTATTCATCATTATCCTCATCATCCTCAAGTTCTTCCACAATTTCATAGTGTCCACTAATGCACTATATAGACATTTCAGAAAGGCTTTCACATATACAGAATTCTGTCCCTTGTGTCATATTCATAATCCTCTTAAACATCTGACATAACTCACAGTCTATAACCCATTCATGTACACTTTCTCATCTGTTTGAATTACACAGCTCTAACAGGCTTATGTCAACACATAGGTATATGAGAGTTATTCTCCTTGTTAAATCTGAACAGCATCCATAATTACTTAAGTATATCTATTCTTATTATCACCTTGCCAGTACCATTATAAATTAGGTTTTTGGGTAGTGTTTCAGGGCAGTTATTAGTCTTTAGTTTATCAAGAGTCTTCTGCATTGGAAGCATGCTGAAAAGCAGCCTAATGAGAACTCTGTCTGGATTTCTTTTTTATTCTCTCTTACACTCACTCCACTAATTGGCTGACTAATCAAAATGAATCACAACTATGGTATACAATGAAATTGAAAGCTGAAGTAGGGTAGGTGTCCCTTCTATCCTACCTGTTCTGGCTGGAGTACATAGCATGGTTTGTCTTCTTTCCAAAATCTATTGTTCTCCCCCATTTTTGAGTTCCTGTTCTTCTTCAGTACCAGTGCACAGACATTTTGCTTTTCTGTTTACATTCTAAAGCATCTGGCATTCTTTCCATACTGACCTGTACTGAAGCCAGTTTTTCTGTTGCCACACTCACACACCTGCCTGAATGAGCTCTTATTGAGTTAAATTATGTCCTATAAAGTTATATGAAGAGGCCAATACATTGGGAACAGATTATTCACAGGCTTGTAACAAAATGGCTTTCTTGATGGGCTGCCACACTGAAAAGGTAGGGTATGGATGTTGCATTAGGAGAACTACTGTAGGTTGCATGCCAGAGATAGATCTCCCTATACAGGACTTTGATCTTGGTCTGTAAGGCTTTGGTGCCTGCCTTCATACACTTACAGAGGCATCTGGAACATGCACAACAAATTGATACCTTCTTAGGATGGCTTGGAGATTTGGCTGTTCCAGGAAGGGAGGCTGATCTTGTATGCATCCAATGGCTATTTAAGATGGAACAAATCCATACAATGTACAGTATACACAAATAGAAAAGGAACTCTTGACTGTCATCTTTGTGATGTCCAGGTTCCATGTAATGGCTTTGCACAACTGATTAGACAAAAACTACCAGACTAATTGGGAAAGGTCAGTGCGATCACAAAGCATGTTATTAAAATTTTAGAATGATGGCATTCAGTGTATAATACACAGAGGGCAAGGACACATTCATTGACTCTGCACACTCCTAGAACAACCATAAGTACTCTCCCATCAAACCTATAAAATTTGACAGGAGGTGTCATGATTTATTACCTGTCAAGTGTATGCTGACTCAGTAATCATTTGCTCAAAGCATTGCAGCAGTACAATTTAAATGATACTAAATAATTTTGTGGGGATTTTTTAAAAGAACTTTTTCAAAATCCACACATTTTCACTTATTTGATAAAAACAAAAACAAGGTGTACTCTCAATCTAAGTCAATCTATCTATTATTTCTCGCTGTTCCACATCCAGATCTAAACCTT
Source organism: Ctenosaura bakeri (assembly GCA_948474755.1). Classification (NCBI taxonomy): domain Eukaryota; kingdom Metazoa; phylum Chordata; class Lepidosauria; order Squamata; family Iguanidae; genus Ctenosaura; species Ctenosaura bakeri. The sequence goes on along the minus strand of CAOLHI010004960.1, from coordinate 3,496 downwards.
ACTCCCCTTCTGTGTGTGTATGTGTGCATGTTTATACTTTGTTCCTACAATTCACAGACAAAAGTAGAATAATGAATGTTGAACCAATAGCCTGCACATAATTACAGTACCAACTAGGGCAGATTCTTTTTTAGGGACAGATTAGGGCCATTTCTGCATGACAGGGCTGTGTTGCTACGAAGGATGAGATGGCAGCAGTTGGCTGGTCATGCTTCCTCATGACATCATCACCATCCCACTGCCATCCTGTCCCTAAGTGTCACCTTTATAGACTATTTGTCTAATGGACCATGAACGCATGATGCTCCCATCCTTCCCTGATGTACAGAGGTGATGGAAGCATGATCACACACTTCCTTCCCTATTATAGCAAGGGAAGGGGATGGCTGCAGTTCAACGGGAAAGGACATGTCCCCTGCACTTCCTTTCACAGCCAGCTGGTGGCGTATGGAGAGGAGTGCTGGGGACATGCTCCACGCTCCAATCCATGGCCCTTTTCACATGGCATCTGCCATGCGAAAGAGGGCCTAGAGCCTTGTGCAATCGCGAGGAGCAATCTGCATGATGCCCTCGCGATCACGCAAGGCTCCAGGGGCTGGCAGGCAATGATGGTGCACCTTTGCATTTTTGGCTTTCAGCCAAAAATGCTGCGCAATCACGCATTGCTCCCAGGCCCCGCACACATTTACCTGGCATGCGGAGCCTTGGGAGCCAGGCCGGTCACTCTTCCTTTCTCAGTGCAGCCTGGGAAGGTCCCAGGCTGCACTGCGAAAGGAAGAGGCGGGGCTCTCACGTGAGCAGGAAGCTCGTGCGGAGCTGAAGAAGCAGGGAAGCAAGAGCATCCCACAAGAGGCTGCTTGTGCGATCACCGCACCCCAGTGCCAAGAAAAGATAGGCTGTGGAAAGGGCCCATGTGGATACAGCCTAAAATTTCATTGTCTTTTTGGGACATCACATCACATTGTTGACTCAGATTTAACTTGTCATCTGCGAAGACCCTTAGATCATTTTACGTGTACTGTTATCAAGCCAGGTGTTACTCATGCTTTATTTGTGTATTTCAATTTCTTTCTTTCCCTCTTTTTCCTTCTCTTCTTTCTTTCTTTCTTTCTTTCTTTCTTTCTTTCTTTCTTTCTTTTGCTCTTTCGCTCTTTCTTTTTCTTTTTGCCTAAATGTAATATTATACCCTTATCCCTGTTGAAGTTCCTATACCACTTTAAAAAAAAAAAGGTCCAGCTTTTCAGTCTGATAAATTCATTTTTAATTCTTATTCTGTCCTTGGGGTTAATAGCTATCCCTCCTAATTTGACATCACCTGCAAATTTGATAAGCATATCATCTATTGCATCATTCAAGTCATTTTTTAAAGAAGTTGACCAGCACCAGCAGCAGGACAGAACCCAAGACATTCCACCAGCCACTTCTTTCTGGGATGAAAAGGAACCTCTGATGCACAAATCTCTTTGGGTTTGGTTGGTCAACTAAACACCTAGCCCACATTTTACCATGACACATCAATCAAAATGTTGCTATCCACAAGATTTCTTCAAATGTTGTGAGAAAAAAAAATCTGTATTCTGAGAGCAAACCAAAACTTGGAAAATATGTACATAAATATATATTGGGGTTTTTTTTTCAGATGGTTTGAGGAAGAAAGTTGCAGATTATTGAATAAAAGGCACATACAGGATTTAGGGGGGTAAACTGAATCTGACACTTCCTAGAATCTACTACTTTTTCTGGACTAAAGCTTTATCTCCTTACATCACTCATCATCTTAAGCAAGGATAAATAGCTCCATAGTATTCCCTCTACTGTGGTAGTATATGAAGATCTTCCACAGACATTCTTGCAGTAGTCACATTTTGCAAAATCTTTAGATAATTATTCTGTGCAGAAATTCAGGTGGATGGTCACATGGTCTCACACACATTTTGGTGCAGGAACCAATGTTTTTTGTGTAAAACACACTGGACCCTTTCCACAGGATAGCACCCTCCTGACATGGAGATGTGATGACACAAGACCATGATGACACTTTCGTATGATGCTGTCATGGCCCCACCCTTCTCATGTCACCAGCTGGTGTGATGACCCCACTCACTCAAGCCTTCTGTCACAGCTGGCCATGCAGAAAGGCCAGAAACATGATCACATGCTTCTTTGCCCACATGGAAGGAAGAAGGCCAGCTGCAGCACTCTCTTCTGCAGGCAGCCAGTCAGCTGGGGACAGGAGTGCTGAGAACATGCTCCCATCCTGGCAGAGGTGCTGCTGGGATTATGATGGGGCAATGCACAAGTGTGTCATCCTGCAGAAAGAGCCACCGTCTCTCATGATGGAAACACTTTTTAATGCAAGAGATATGTCTTCTATGCTGAATCAATAGATTACAAGAGTAGGTTCCATTTAACAGCTGTTGAGCCATGAGATGGACTACCTCAGAAAGTATTGATCTCTCCTTTACTGAAGATTTTGAAATAAAGTTTGGACGGCTATCTCTCAGGGTACTTTAGCCGTGGACATCTGCATAGCAGAAGGTTGGACTAGACAGTCCTCAGGGCTGGTTCCAACTCTTTGCTTCTGTGACAGTATTAGATAGTACAATAAGTATATGCAAATAGACACTTGTATTGTGCAATGACTCACCAATTTGCATATATTTCTGCAATGCACTGCTGAGGAGAAAGTCTTCTTACTTCAGCTTTCAGAATGTACAGTAGAATATGATGACTCAGATGAAACCAAAAGATTCCTGGAGAAGCCCAACTTTCCATTGACAGATTTTTATTTGTATTGGAATACTGAAATAAGAGCAAGAGCCCATTCATCTTCTATTTTAGCCCTCAAGCCTACAAAGTATACAGAAGCCACAGGAAGCCAGCCAAACAAGAACATGTTGACATATTTTGATTGGAGGGCAGATAACAACTGGAGCTGGAAGCTTTTTCCTTCTTCAGGAAAAAAGAAAAAGAAAATAAATACTTTTAAAAAAAGAAACCTTTATGCACCTCCGTTCTTGCATCATGTTCTAAGAGAATTGTAAACACTAAGAACATTAATGCTACTTGATACAAAAATAATACATGGTATATATGGCTTTGCATGAGTTATTTAGATGTTTTGTTAGTATTATTTTAGATGGAAGAATGTTGACTGCATGCTTAAAGGCATTTTTCATCTTAAATCATGTATCCAAATGGTGGCTTCTTCTCATTCTGCATTCACTGAGGACATAGGGCCTTTCCACACTACGTGGTCATACTGCTATTATTCCACTTCCAACATCCTGTGGAATTCTGGGGTTTTTAGTTTATTGAGGCCAAAGAGCCCTCTTGCTGAGAATTCTAAATGCCCATCTCTAAACTGCAAACCCCAGGATTCCATAGGATAGTGAAAGTGGAATAATACTACTATAACAGTGCAATGTGGAAAGGCCCATCATCTCACATCATGACCTCACTACTGGCAATATTGAGATTTTTACTGCAGAGCTGA